>CAUYON010124857.1:0-70986 GCA_963573935.1 Arctocebus calabarensis
CCCACTAGAATTCTCTCCCTCTACCAGGAGCCTTAGTGTTTTCTATATTCTTTTCTGTGAATAAATTCTGTCTTACCACTAGGGGGTGAGGGGAAATAATGTAATGAAGAATAATAAAATACATGTTAATTAAAAAAAAAAAAAAGGCAAATAGGGTAGTGCCTAGATCATTTCAATGTAGATAAAATATTGCAGTTAATGAGTTATGGGATTCAATCCAAATTTTTCCAGAACCGAAATCTTATTGATCAAATATAACTTGAAATTTTAAGCTGCCTGCCAGGACTTTTAACATCTTTTTGCTAACCATTGATTTTTAATTATAGATTTATGACAACATAAAATACAATTTTATGGTTTGAAAATACAATTTAGTTGAAGTACAGGCAAACAAGACAAAAATGAAATGGGAGCACAAAGGGAATTTCTTGCAATTAGTTAATTCGCTTCTACCATTGGAGTATCTTAAAGATGATGGAGTGTTACTAATACATCTAGAAAACACACAGAGTTGTCTGGCAGGGTGGTTGTAAGCCCCCATCCATGTGTATAACAAGATCCAAAAAATAATACTTTTGGAAAGTACCTTTTGTAGAAACAGTTCGTAAAATGGCAAAGGAGACTTGTCCATCTTTGTTCCCTTTAAGTTGATTACATTAAAGTGACTCTGGGCGGTGTTGGCTACGATAGTGGAACTGCAGCTTGTTGCCATGTGTATTCAAATTTTTTAAAAAATTAATTCTATGCTAGTCAAATCCAATGCAAATTACACTAGTATGAGTGGCGTTCAGTCTTCTGGGGCCACCAATGTGGGATGTATTTAATACAGCAACAGTATCAGCGTGGTGTATTCAACATCCCCCTTCCTTACTAAAGTGAACCACCCTTGCCATGTCATGAATCCTAAACCTTAGCCTCAGACAATCAGCCAGTTTAGAAACGTAAGGCCAAGTGCTTATGAATGCTCTCTGTTACCTGGCTGTGAGCCGGAGACCTGTTGGTGATAACAAAGCTCCAGCTTGTGCAGAGACTCATTAGCATCATCTGTGCACCATCCTCAACACCAGTTGGCAGGGCAGCGTCCCCAGTAACAAGCTTCTGGAGCGGAGCCAGTCCCCCAGCAGCCAAGCTTGGCTGGCCGCATCCCAGCTCCACAGGGTGGTAGAACACGTCGGCTCGAAGCAGAGCAGCGGGGTGGCCAAACTCCAAATTAAGAGCTGGAGAGAGGTGACCAAGGCTAAAGAAGCGTATAGATTAGCCAAAGCAAAACTTCAAGCCACAAGTGCTCATCTGTGGGCTGTTGGAAAGTAACTGCAGTGGACCTGTACTCTT
The DNA here is from genome assembly GCA_963573935.1 of Arctocebus calabarensis. NCBI lineage: Eukaryota > Metazoa > Chordata > Mammalia > Primates > Lorisidae > Arctocebus > Arctocebus calabarensis. The sequence goes on from CAUYON010124857.1 coordinate 1,333, forward strand.
TATGCAACACCACAAGATGAAATGGCACCTTTGGGACCAAGGTATGCCCAACTTGGGAGGGGGGATAATAGCCTGAACTCATTTCCACTTCCCAGGGTTTACGCTGGGGTGCCCATCCACCTTAATAGACCATGATGTTTGCTCCTCGCTAGGTCACGTTATTTTACCCTGCAAAGTAATGCCTCCCTTTACTCACCCATGAAGAACAAAGGGATGGATTAATTCCATGCAAAGTGTCTAGTTATGCCTCTTAAATCAGCTAGTTTATACATACCACTGAAAAACAGGAACATTTGTTTGCAACCCATGAAGTGAACCAGAAAATTCCAGTCATTTCTCCTGTGTGGTCTGCCTTGGTGTGTGTGTCCTTCCAACATGAAACACCAAACTCGGAATTTGTCAGTATCGAACTTAAATTATTAATATGTGCATATGGGAGACTATATTTCATGCAAAACCCTCACCATTACTTACAAAATTCTTGCTAATCATCCAAGAACTTTAAAGAGCATGATAATTTAAAGTCATAAAAGGGAAGTTTTCAGACTATAGCTGGATGATTATCTGTCAGGTAAAGATCCCTGCACTGGGTGAGGGTGAGGAATAAACTTAATTATCCTTCTTGTCTGTCCTATTATATGATATGTATGTATATATATTACAGGATAGATCACAGCCATCACATGATATACACAGCCGTTACAATGATCACACGATGTAACACAGCCATTCAATTATAGGTAAGGACTTTTCAAGACAGGCAGTATGATCCTATGCACACGTGTGTGTGAACACACGAACTCACGTATGTGATCTATGCACAATGGTGCACACATACGAGAATAGCCCAGAAATGAATAGACCACATTTAATTTTTAATTTATCTCTGAAAAAAATCTACTGATTTTCATTTTACAAAATGTTTTGAAATTATACCAAAACTAATTTGTAGTCTCCAGAAGTCAACATTTTTTTTTTTTTTTTTGTAGAAACAGAGTCTCACTTTATTGCCCTCAGTAGAGTGCCGTGGCATCAACCTCCAACTCCTGGGCTTAGGCAAGTCCCTTCTCTCAGCCTCCTGAGTTGCTGGGACTACAGGCACCTGCCACAACGTTCGGCTATATTTTTGTTGCAGTTTGGCTGGGGTCGGGTTTTAACCTGCCACCTTTGGTTTATGGAGCCGGCGTCCTACCCACTGAGTCACAGGCACCGCCCCAGAAATCAACATTTAAAGATATCGGGCATACAAATCATATTATGCTAATATGCAATCAATTTCCCATTACCTGAATGAGTGATGACATGGCAGTTATGTGTGCATAAAGCAAAATAACAAATAAGGCTTTAAACACATTAGTCTGGCTTTGAAATATATGGTGAGATTTCATGAAGCTCATTTGTGGATATTAAGTGCTACCCTGAGCGTTTTACATCTATTATCTATTTAAGTTCTCATTATAACACTAAGATGGAGATTCTGAAGCAAACATGGATTCAGTAACTTGCTCAAGGTCACTCAGCTAAAAAAGCAGCAAAGATTTGAACTTGCCTAGGAGACTTTCTTACCTAATATGCAGGCGATGGCTTCCTTGTTTCTTTACTAGTAGGTGACATTGAAACTACCTCTCTTACTGAAGTTTCAACTGTTGAATGGGGGAGGAAGTTGTCTCAAATCTGCTTAGATGATTAAGAATTCAACAAAGTTTGCAGATCTGTGAGAAATAGGTGTATGTAAGCTGCTATACAATATTTTTGAAAGCTATTTGATACATGTAATATGGAATGAGAGCTTTAAAACTTTTCCTGGCCTTTAACTTAGTAATTCTAGTCTTTGGAATATAGCCCAAGGTAATAACAAAAAAGAAAAAAGGTAATTTCTTCAAGATTTTCATTCAGGGGCTATTTGTATTACTGAAAAACTTGGGGGAAAAAGAAAGAAATACCAAATTCTCAGTAACGTGACAATGACTAAGCAAACCAGGCTATGCAGGTGAAAGAATAGAAAAGGAGAAACTTCTTCAGCCCCTCCAAATGGAAAATGGAGGAGACATTCACTTGGGGACATATACGTGAGGAATAATTTTAGGTTAAAAAGTAGAATACAAATTATTACATATAAGGATAATCTTGTACAATGAGTAAAACAATCAGTGCATTAGAAGTAATGCAAGAGAATTATGAATTTATAAAGAAATATATCCACCCTTTCACTGGTGAAAGCCCAACATAGGAAGAGTACCTCACATATAGATTGTGCTTAATAAAAATTTTTCTATTTTTGAGAGAGAGTCTTGCTCTGTTGCCCTGGATAGAGTGTCATGGCATCATAGTGCATAGCAACCTCAAACTCCTGAGCACAAACAATCCTCTTGCCTCAGTCTCCCAAGTAGCTGGAACTACAGGCATGTGACGCCACGCCAGCTAATTTTTCTTTTCTTTTCTTTTTTCATTTTAATAGGGGTAGGATCTTGTTCTGCTCAGGCTGGTCTCAAACCCTTGAGCTCAAATGATCCACTTGCTTCAGCCTCTCAGAGTGCTAGGATTACAGGCATGAGCCTCCATACCCAGCCCTAAAAACTTTTTTTTTTTTAAATGAAGCCTCACAGAGGCTGTTTATGCAGATCTTGTTATGACAAGGAAGTCAGACGCCATCACTTGTATCTGGCAGATTGAAAGAAGAGTGGGCAAATTTTATGGTGAAAAAGTGAGAAGAGTTTAGATATGGTTTGATTGGAGGCTTTGGCATAGGGAAGCTGAATGCAGGCTATTTACAAGCCGGTATTTTAGCTAATTAGTTCAGAGAACATATTTGACTTTCTCTGTTTGGCCCTGAGTTAAAAGCATGCAGGGGTGGAGGGCAGGATGGGTGAAAAAAACAGGGAAGCCGCAGTCATTGACCAAATCCTGGCTGTTTGGGCAGATCGCTGCGGAGACTGTGATTTGGCTTTCTGGGCTGAGTGCTGCAGAGAATGTGGGTGAGAGTTCTACCATCGTGTACGGTCTGGGCCTCATCCATCTGTAGATCCAGCCACTCACTTTGGTGATCAGTTTACCATAAAAGGTTATAACTCAGGAACAACTAGGTAGAGAGACGCATATGGCAAGGAATAGGGGAGGGTGCAGAGCTCCCATCCGCTCTCTAGACAAACTACCCTCCTTGAACCACTATGTGTTCATTCAGCAGCCCAGAGCCTCCACTCAATAAAAACTATGGACTTAAATTATACCAAGATTGGATCCCCCACGTATTAATGTGCTGTCAGTAAAAGCTAATCTTTTAGGAGGAGTTACTATGCTCATCTCCCTATAGCCCATGACATAAGGAGTAGGATTCTCACCCCTCTTCTGAAAGGAGGAAATTGCGGCACAGAAAAGCTAAGTGACTTGCCCAAGGGTACACAGGCCTTGGCAGAGATGGAAGTCAACCCATCATAGACCTACCATATGGCCAGTACACCATCTTGGTATTATTATCCTCTTTTGTTTGAGAGCAGCTTCCAGATTTCATTCTTCTCATTAATCATTTCTAGATTTCATTTCCTGTTTTCTGCTTCTTCCTCTTCTTCTTCTTTTTTTTTTTTTTTTTTTTTGCAGTTTATGGCCAGGGCTGGGTTTGAACCCACCATCTCTGGCATATGGGGCTGGCATCCTACGCCTTTGAGCTACAGGCGCCACCCTCCTGTTTTCTTCTTTACCGCACTCCTGGTTGGTTTACAATGTATAGAAACCTTGCAGGAAAGAGTAACAACCAGATTCAGGAGATGTCGAGATAAAATACTCCCCACCCAATGTCACCTGCATGAAAACAATCTACCTGCCCTAACTGGTAAGGTTTCTTCCAAGAAGTGAAACTACAGTAGGGGGTTGAAATCAGTTGAGGAAATCATAAAGACTGGAAGATGAAATGCTCCTATGGGAACGTGGGATAACTGCAGAAAAGAAAAATATAACATTGGAAACAAGGAAATTCTAAAATGAGGTTGAATCTAAGAAATAATGTTCTTGGAGATACGTGACAAATCTAAAAGAATATTTTAAAACTCGTAAAGAAAACATTAAATGGGGGAAGTATTTTTGTTTTATACTTGCCTAGTTTCTCATATTTTGCAAAGTATTTTTTATTTGTGATCTTATTTAGTTCTCCTGCCAAATAGTGGTGGACAATTTAATTAATGAATAAAGAAACTTTGAGTCAGAGGGTAAGCGGGTATCCAAAACAGTGCTTGTCCCAGTGACCCAGTCCCAGGATATCATTCTAAATAGAGCTAAACACAATGCTATTCAAGAAAGGTACAAACCCTTGTGTAAACCTTCCCTTTAAATCATTTGAAACTCATGAAACCCTATCTCCTAAGTATATATTCCCTGAAAAAAGCAGAGAAAACAAACATAGCATAAATGAAGCCAAAGATGTGAACAAAATACATAACGAGATCCCTTTAAATGAAGGTAGGGCCTCCACCTGTGTATAAACTAAACTGTTTGGGGGATGCCAAGGGTACATAGTGGTCACCCTTGAAAGACACTAAATCCAAATCTTTCTATCTAAATCCTTACTAAGAGACACATTCTCTCCAGACTCTGTTATCGGTACTTTCCATGGAAGTATTTTTACAGTGAATGAGGTGGCCTTCATTTATGTTCATTACTAACCATCCTCTCCTTCTCAGCTCATTCTATCTGGCTGCTGGCATCAGAGGTCAAATCAAATACCACCTCTTCCAAGAAGCTTCTTTATACCCTCCAAGTGAGAATCACCCTGTCCCCCTAGGCACTCATAGCATGTCTTAGAACAACATCTTGATGATTTTTGCATCCTGCTTTGTGTAGCTCCTGGATGGCATAACAAGACTAGGATTTATCTTTGTGCTTCCTGTGACCCCAACATACACTGCCATCATTTACTGAATTGGTAATAAATCATCTGAGGTGCTAGCATGCTCTACAAGTTTATAAGCTTTCACTGAGATTTAAGCTATTCCCTCAACCAAGGACTCTCTTCACTCAAAAACCTTATTGTTTCCCTACAATCACATTTCATGTTGACTTTCTATACTAGAACATTTATTATTTAATTAATTTAATTATGTTTATTTACATTAATTTAATGTATTAGTAATTAGCATTAGCAAACAGCAAACTCATATCCAGAAGGTTGAATGATAACATGCTTTTTAATCACATAGGAATATGAGAATCATCAAACATAAAATATTTGGAAAATAATTTAAGATTTGCTTTATCGCAAAGTTTATAAATATTCAACCAGATTTTATCCAATATGAAGTGAGAGCTTCAAAGCCAGAATTTCAGTTCTTTGTGGACTTTTTCTTTTAACATAAGCTAGCAAAGGGACTACTGGGGAAAGAACTTAAAATTTCAGAACAAAAAATACATTACTTCTCCCAAGGTCAACTGCTCTTCAGGGACAAAAGTAATGTTCTTTTTATTAGCAATGTGGAATAACAATTAAATAACATTCATTTTATTGAGATTTTTATATAAGAACTGAGAAAACAATTCTTCATTACAGTTATAAAAGCACAAGAGAAAGTGCTGAATTTCTGAAACAGAGTAATCTTTCTATATTCCCTGTCTTCCCTTAGGCCATGTGTGCTGGTGGTGTGATCGTCAACTAAAAAGCTTACTTACAAGGGAAATAAAGCAGAGTGTAACAAGAACACTGCTGAGGCTTGTAATGAAAAGCAAGCTAAGAAAAAGATGAAGTTAATTATTTTCAATTACATTACATTTTATGAAATATCAAAAAACTCCCATTACATTTTGCATAACATGAGAAAAAGCTCTTTGATCCATGAATGGGCTAATCCAACAGCTATTCACATCACGCCTGTCTTTGAAGGGAGAATAGCAATCAATGATCAAGAAAGAAAGTACAAGTCACAAAAGGCACCACATCTTACTTTTTCATCATCGTCAGTAAATGGAGCGCCTTCAGGAATCTTATTTATCGCTTGGGCCACGCCAATAATCTCACCATCACTGCTTCGGATAGGCATGCACAAAAGTGATTTTGTCTTGTATCCAGTGAGCTTGTCAATTTCATCATTGAATCTTCGATCCTAAAATAAGGCAAAGAAAGCATTAACTACATGTGAATTGTTAGGAAGAAGGAGAGAGAAGTGTATTTCTGTATACGATGCTTTATCACTGGGAACTTTCTCCATGGATTGTTAATCGCAGTAACAAGTTTTAATTTCTATTTTATTCACTAAAAGGACATAAATGATAATAAATTGCCACCGTATCATAAATTAAGGAGGAGACTTTAAACCCAACTACAATACATCAAAATTGGGGAAGGGTTGAGTGTTTTTAAGGAAATCCAACCGTGTGCTGTTTACTAAAATACATTATTTCACAAAAACAACTGAATGTGAAATATCAGATAAGAAAAAAACATAAGAAAATATATATTAAACACTGTGGGAAAATATTTGCAAAAGAACTACACTATTTCTAGTTAAATGATCCAATGAATAAAGAACCTATGAGTTCATAAAATATTTCAAAATACTCCAAAAAGTGGGGAAGGGGAGGAAATAAAAGGCTTCTTCTCTACCAAATGCAACTAAAAATCTAGAAGGAATGATAAAATTATGTAACATGCATTTTGCAATTACCAATATAATTATCTTTACAAGGGAGGGGTCATCAATGGATGTGAGTACCACTGAGTGAAAGGTTGCTGCTAAACAGAATATTCATATAGTCTCTTATTATGAAGGCAAAAGGAGTCTTCACAACGAAGGGCCCTGGTGGACACCACCATAACCAAGTACAGGCAGTTCCTGGGTTATGTATGAGATAGGTTCTATGGGTTTGTTCTTGAGCTGAATGTGTATGAAAGTCAGAACAGGTAAAGTTACCTATTACCTGTAATAGCCTCCATTCGTAAGAGCCAGTTGTTTATAATTCAGGGACTGCTTGTAACCAAACTTAGCGTCACCATTAATAAGACAAAATAACACCATGTGTGATGCAATGGGAAGGATGTAATATCACCAAGAACAGGAAGTGGTTTTGTCTGATGTGTAACATGAATCTAAGCATTCAGGCAAAGATTATGAAACAAACAGATTATTGGTCCTTCTGTCAGAAGCTCAACCTTGGGCTCTTCATAAATGTCAGCATTGTGAGAGCCAAAAAAATTTTCAAATAAAAACAAAATAAAGCTATGGGAGTTGCACTGGTTTAAAGAAGACCTAAGAACCTGAAATCTAAATAGAGTATGTGACCTTTTACTGAAAATTCTAAACATTCCACAAGGGATAGTTTTGGAGAGGCAGTGGAAGAATGTTATACTGATGCAATCACATCATTGCATCAATATAAACTTTCTCAGGTGTGATAGCGGTGTTGCATTATGCAAGAGAATATCCTCATTCTTAGGAAATATATGCTAGTGTATTGGAAGGTGAAATCTCATAATACCTTAAACCTACTTTCAAGTGAAAAAAATGAAGGAAGGAAGGAGGGAGGGAGAAAAGGAGGGAGGACAGGAAGAAAGGAAAGAAGGAAGGGAGGGAGGAAAATGGAGGAAAGACAGATGGGCTCCTGAGAGGGTAATAGAGACTAAAAATGCTGTAAGGAAAATGATAAACTGGGTCCAGGCTGCTGATAAACTATTTCAAGCCATGGGTTAGAATGAGGCTTTTCCCTATGTCCTCCATACCCCATCCCCATTAAAGGATGCTTAAAAGACAAAAACAAAGCTCTGCTGCCTATGCTACGATATGCTAAGCTATGTTATGCTATACTATGCTATGCTGTGCTAGGCTACGCTATGCTATGCTATGCTATGCTATACTACGCTAAGCTAAGCTAAGATATGCTATGCTATGCTAAGTTAAGCTAAGCTATGCTAAGCTATGCTATGCTACACTATGTAAGCTAAGCTAAGCTAAGACCTGCTATGCTATGTTATGCTATGCTACACTATGCTAAGCTAAGATATGCTATGCAATCCTATATTACACTAAGCTAAGCTAAGATATGCTATGCTATGCTATGCTATCCTATACACAATATTGCTATACCTCTGGACTTTAAAGATATCTCTTGGCTGTGCACATGGTGAAAGCCTCAAAACCAAAAAAATTACTACAACTGGCTACCTCCTGGCCTTCTGACTAGGTTTGTAGTATCTCCAATATCAAGATCAGAAGTCCTTAAATGTCACAGCAAGGCCCGTGGAGGAGCACCCTAAATCTTCAATCGGGGGTTGGGGGCAGAGGCCAAGCAGAGAGAGGGAAATTGAAACCCAAACAAAATCAAATCTCCTGCTCGAAATAAGCATGCAACTAAACTTTCAGGAAATACTAATTTGATTAGTTTTTTTTTTTTTTTTATTTCCTTGAGGAACCATTATGTGTTGGTCTCTGGGCTAGAAAACACAGCAGAAAGCAAAAGAAGCTTCATCCTTGCCTTCATAGAACTTGCAATCTAGTAGGCAAGGCAGACAACGTGTAAATGTAAAATTATGTATTGTGGTAAGTGGTACTGAGGCATGGGAGAGATTTAATAGGAGAGATCTATTTTAATGGGAATTAAGGAAGTTCTCTCTGAAAACACAGCAAGTAAGGTGAGATAGCTTTGCCAGGCAAAGATTGGTGAAAAGAACTTTCCAGGAACACAGAACCATGCATATGAAGGTCCGGAGCAGGGGAAAGCTTAGTGAGTTCCAAAAACTCAAGAGCATAGGGAGCCAAAGGGAGAGCAGAAGAGGAGGCAGGGGCCAAGTGGCGCCAAGCCTCTGGGCTGGAAGGAGTTGCATTGAACCCTAAATGGACAACCATGGACGATCTTGAAGCATATGAATGGTCTTGGTCATGTAGCATTCTCTGAAATCATCTTGCTAGTTTACTGTTCTCCCCTCAACTAGAATATAAAATCAAAGGCAGCAGAGATTTTGTCTCTCTTGTTCACTGCTTCATCTGGTCGTATTGTAAGTAGTCAGTGATATTTTTTGAATAATTTATGTTTCCGAAGCTTATAATGTAGTGACACAAAACACAGAAAAGTTGTTTTCTAAATGTGGTCCTAAGGCTCCACTTCTCACACTCCCTGGTGAATATTTACAGATACTTTCGCAAACACACAGAAGAGAGGTGCACAGTTCTTCACTGCAACATCAATTACAAAATTTTAAAATGCAAAACTGCTTGAATATTGATCAAGAAAAAGTAAGGAAATTATGATCTCTTGACTTGTTGAATAATACAAATGTATTGTAAAAAGTTACATGAAGCAAATATAGTACAATGTTGAGATTTTTATAAATCCAGAGTGCCCCCTGTTATCTAAATGTTTGAAATATTTTATTTAAAAAAACAAGATCATTATTTAAAAATTAAGAATTGTTGGAGGGTGATATAGGATTGAAATAGGAGAGACAAATTGGGAAATTTCACTGGTGCAGGTGAGGCATGAGCGTGGTCCAAGATAACAAAAAGGCAATAGCTGGGCAGGTGGCTCATGCTATAATCCTAGCACACTCTGGGAGGTCAAGGCAGGAAAATTCCTTGAACTTAGGGTTGGAGATTCCTTGAGCTCAGGAGTTGGAGAGTCCTTGAGCTCGGGAGTTGGAGATCAGCCTTAGCAAGAGCAAGACTCCATCTCTACTAAAAATAGAAAAATGTAGCTGGGCACTGTGGCAGGCACCTGTAGTCTCAGCCCCTCTGAATGGTGAGGCAAGAGAATTGCTTGAACCAGGAGTTTGGGGTTGCTGCGAGCTAGGCTGACAGACACCACTGCACTCTAGACTGGGCAACAGAGTAAGACTGTCTCAAAAATAAAAAAAAGGAAATGGAGGTAAAGAGAAGTAGACTGGTAGGTTGGAAGTCTTGTCTACAGTACTTTCTAATGAATTGGTTGGAGGGGAGAATAAACAAAGAAGAATGAGCCTCAGATCTTAATTGCAAAACTGTGTGGATAGAGTGCCATTGACTGGGATGGGAGTGATTGAGCTGGCGAAGAAAATTTATATATGAAGAAAGTGAAGAAGGTGGATAAATCAATTTGTTAAACAAGGTGAGGTACATACTTTGACCCCAATCAGTGGTTCTCTATACTGACTGTGAGAAGTACCTGAGAAAGTTTTCACAACTCCCAATGCCTGGGCTCTATCTACCCCATCCTAAATGGAATCAATCAATACTGTACATTGGTATTTTTTAAAAGCTCCTCTGCAATTGTCACATGAGAACCCTTGTTCCAAATGATCAAGAGCTGAGTCACTAGTGAAAGCAATAAAATTCATTGATGGCAAAACCTTAAAATGGGAAGACATAAAGAGTGGCAGGTGTCCTGGCGCCTGCCTTTCAGGAGAGTGGACCAGGATGGATAGACTTGAAAATCCACTCTGGAGAAAGCACTGCCTATCTGCTCTGACCTTGTGACAATCTGCATCTCCTGAGAAACATCTCTTATTCACCAACCCCAGCTCTCAGCAGACCGACCCTGAAACCTGCAGGACCTACCGTGTGGCATGCCCGTTGCTGCTGTATCTGAAGTCACATGACAACAAAGACACCTCACCTGCCATCTCCCTGACTCTATACCAACCTGCTAAACTTGTAATTTGAAAATAATTATAATAACATATAGACTAGGTATTAATCTTCTAATTTAAAAGTTAGGAAGATTTATTCCATCAAGTTTAAAAAATAGTGCATCTTAAGACATGCTTTGTCCCTGACTTCCTCATACTACTTACAGGATAATTCTCATAAATTAACTCAAACGTGATCAAATCAGGTTAATCTCATCTAACAGAAGATCAGAAAAACTAATACAATTGCACACTTTCCTAATATATATATAAATCTCTAGATTCATCTCTAGTTTTTAAAACATAGAGAAAGCTTAGCTCTAAATTGAGGCATAAATGAATTGTAGAGGAAGAAGAAAGTTAGGGAAATTATTAGATAAAGGATCGTATTACCCTGATGTTACAGACGAAAGTAAAGTTTAATAACAGATGATATATATATATATATTTTTTTTTTTTTTTTGAGATAGAGCCTCAAGCTGTCACCCTGGATAGAGTGCCGTGGCATCACAGCTCACAGCAACCTCCAATTCCTGAGTCCAAGCGAGTCTCCTGCCTCCGCCTCCCAAGTAGCTGGGACTACAGGCGCCCGCCACAACGCCTGGCCATTTTTTTGGTTGCGGGCGGGCCCGGGCTAGATTCGAACCGCCAGCTCAGGTGTACGTGGCTGGCGCCTTAGCCTGTTGAGCCACAGGCGCAGAGCCAATAATAGATGATATTAAAAAATACATTTTACCAGCTAAAATCATGACCACAAATAGAGTGGTAATAGTGTAATAGTAGGAGAAACATAGGGTATTATCTAACACCAGGGTGCCACATCTCAATCGGAGGTCATGGAATATCTCCCAAATAAAGTGAACAGGTTAAGCTGATACCCAAAAGATCAGCAGGAATTATCCAGAAAGAGGACAGAAGGGTCAGGGAGAAATGAGTTAAGTGTCCCAGAAAAGGGGAATAGTATCTCTACAGGCCAGAGGCAATGAAATGCTAGTCAATCTGAGGAAGAGAAAGAAGTTGAAGATGGCTCCATGGGAAGAGTCAGATAGAGGGCAGGAAAGGAGGCGGGAAAGAGAACCTAGTGACAGGCTCAGAATTTAAATTTATCACAGTGGAAGGAGGGGTCACCAAAGGGTTTTAAGAGGGCGAGTGGAAGTGATATGACTGAGTCTTCAGTTTAGAAAGACTGCCCTGGCTGTGTGTGAAGAACAGATGGGAAGCAAGAAATCCAGGTGAGAGATGAATCATCTCTGCACTGGGAGGTGATTGGTGGCCATAGGAATGGTGGGAAGCTGATTAAATAGAGAGAGATTTAGGAGGAGGTAGAATCAATATTATTTGTTAATTAATTTGATCAAAAGTTGTGAAAATTAGAGAAGTCAAAAACGACGCCATATTTCTGTTGCAGGTACCTGGGTGAGCGGTGGGGTGATTCACTGAGGAACACCAGGAGGAACGGATTCTGAGGGGAGGAATGTGAGTTTCAACGAGCACATTTTGAAGTTGACTGTGGGTCATCCACATGGGGGCAATGCCCCAAAAGCAGATAGATAGATAGATAATAACATATTGATTTTTTTTAAAGTATGCCTCTCACCTTGTTTGAGGTATAAACATTGATTTTTTTAATTTCAGGAAAAGGACGTGGAATTGAAAGTAAAGATTGTTTAGGTAAAGATTGTAACTTTGCCTAACAACTTTTAGGCTGAAGATCTTTACAAGTTCACCACAGTCACCAGCAGACTTCACAGAGGGCCAAATAAGGAGGAAACACGACTAATAAGGTAGAAACATTGTGCTTATTTGGTTTTGAATAGGAAGGAACAAACGCCTCTAGGACAATAATGAAATATCGCACAGAGAATGGTGCCCAATTTTTATTCATCTCCCTTAGGAAAGAAGAACAAGCAGTAGTCTACAACTAGAGAGATTTCTAATAAATGAAGGCAAGGTGAGGTTGTTAAGATCAGGAATGAGTTTCTTATGATTGTAGATTATTCTTGCTCTGAGTATTTTTTATGGCATCATATTTTTTTCTAGGTCAGATACTTAAGTAATATTGTGCTTGGAAAGTGCAGGGATCTTCTTAGTTCCTTTTGTACAGAACCTTTTTTTTTTTTTTGTACATATGACACTCAGCAATGATTTTTAACATTTAAAAAAGACAAAGTCATAAGGCCAAAAGAAATTTTTACTTTTCAGGAAAGGAACTAACCCCTGCTCCCTACATAGAGAACAATAATTTGATCCGTTTCTAACCCAGGATCTTGTACTTGCAGCTTCACCTGCAAGTTCCTGAATTGAACGTGATGCCACAGAGCACTTGCAGAGAACAGGTCCCTATCCCCAAGGTCCACTAAAGCTGTAGGAAACCAAGCTCTGCGGTCTGACATTCATATCTTTGAGAAAAGACCTACAGTCACTACTCTGGAAAATTCCAGACAGCACCACCAAGACATATTTCAGAGGCACATTAAGAAGCCTCAAAGCAAAAAGAAAACCATCTCCTCTTTGCACTTTCTCAGAGAAACCACGCAAGGAACTATACTCCCTCCAGCTAGAGCTGCCAGAGTTACGAATCTTATCCAGATCCATGGCCCAGAAGGGTCACCTGTATCCCATTTGTCTCATCTCCTCTATATTTAAGGAATCTCTCCCTGATACTTAATAGTAAAATTTTCAATTACTTATGATTATGCCAAGAACTAGTCCTGACCACATATTTGACTTAGAAGGACATTTTTGTTGATGGTGGGTTTTGTTTGTTTTAAGAGAGAGAGAGAGAGAGAAGCTTTTGCTCTGCCACCCAGGCTGGAATACAGTAGCCAGATCCTAGCTCACTGCAGCCTCCAACTCCTGGGTTCACACAATCGTCCTGCCTCAGCCTCCTGAGTATCTGGGATTACAGGCATGCACCACCATGCCTAACTAATTTTTTTAATTTCTTACAGAGATGAGATCTCATTGTATTGCCCAGGCTGGTCTCTAACTTCTGGCCTCAAATGGTCCTCCTCATTCAGCCTCCACAGTGCTGAGATTATAGGCATGAGCCACCACGCCTAGCAAGGAGGATTTTTTTCTTAAAACAGAATTTCACATCTACCTTGGGTACTTCATAGCCAAGATGCTCACACCTTTTAATTCTAAGAATGTCCATATGATGGTAGTTATGTTTCCAGAATACACAGGTGAAGAAACATGTGTGGATAAATGCCTCTCGTGATTCCACGACACTGTCAAATAAACTTATATTAGAATTCTAAATTATAAATCAAAAATTATAAGTATAAATCATATGGAAAATCACAGAAAAGAATTGTAAAGAAATTCCAGATACAAAGTGATATGGGACATGCATGAGTATACAATATTTCTTCACCTCTTCAGGAAACAGACACTCAGCTGTGCACAGAAGCAGAACAGTGGTGGGCAACCCTTGCTAACTCTGAAACCACAATGTGAAGCTTAAGGAAAGTGATGTGTTAGCCCCACTCTGACTAATTAAATCATAATCCGTGGGGAGAGAGGCCTCAAAGGGATCTGACTTATTCATCAGGGTTAAGAACCACTGAATTGGGTGCCACCTGTGGCTCAAGGAGTAGGGCGCTGGCCCCATATACCAGAGGTGGTGGGTTCAAACCTGGCCCCAGCCAAAAACCGCAAAAAAAAATTTTAAAAAGAACCACTGAATTACAGGATTCTTAATAAATCTAAGGTCTCTGAGGTCTAGAGAGAACAGATTGTAAACTATGCTTTAGAACTTTCAGAAAAGGTTATTAGCTTTCGTTTTGTTTTATTTTATTGTATTTTCCAAATGCTTTCCCCAAAGACTTAATGAACTAGGCAAGCATACCCTTCTTAATATCTTACTAACCCATTTCCCCAAAGAAAGGTTTGGCGACAAAGTTCAGTCCCACATTTTATCTATATCCTCTTTCAAATACCTTATGGAGTTATGATGTAGAGGAGCTAATGGAAATACAAATGAATAATCTATTGAAATTCAAACCAATAGATTGCCAAACTCTCCAAAGCTCAAAAGTAAATTGCTTTTATTGGTACATCAATTAGTAATACCCATTTAATTCCAGTTCATAAAAGCATCTCCTTACACTTAGAATTTACCATTAGACATTACTTATTTTCCAGAAAATACTTCGTAGGCTAAGCTCTTGAAATTTTTGATTAGTCTCTAATGATTTGAAATGTACTATTCTGTCTTCCTCCATAGAAAGAACAACCAATTGTTCTGAATTAATGGAAGGCTTGAGATTATATTACATGAAAACAAAGACACAGCACATAGTAACTAGATAGCTAATGCTCTGGGCCTCCTAATTTGATACTTGCTGAGGAAAAGTACAAAATTACCGTGTTGTTCTTAATATGTACTTGCAGAATGTCATTACAGTAAACAAAAATCTTGTCTCTCTGAATCCTTTCCCTAAGAACAGGTAGAGTTCTGAACAGCACAACATATAGTAGAACCTCCACAGTTGACCATCTCCCTACATTGACCACCTCCTAACCTAATTTTCATCAACTGGACATGTGCCACATGTACGTATCCATATAGCAGGCCTAGTTTCTTATGTAGAACACTTCCAAATGCTGACCAGCTTGTTACAGTCCCTGGGGTGGTCCACTTACAGAGTTTTACTGTATTACCAAAATGCATTTACGCTTTTGAAGTTTCACCCTCCTATGAACTCACAGTGATATGATTGGTGGTAAAGCAGATTGTACATTTGCACAAGTCAGGGCAGCGCCTGTGGCTCAAAGGAGTAGGACGCTGGCCCCGTATGCCAGAGGTGGCAGGTTCAAACCCAACCCCAGCCAAAAACCACAAAAAAAAAAAAAAGTCATTTGCACAAGTCAGTAATAGCTGATAAAAGTTTAATGGGTACACATTCATTTATTTATTTAAGTCTTTCAAACTGAATTAATCATGAAAAGACACTATAAAATAACTTAATATGAGGTCTGAGATCATTGCACTGTTGTTTGGGGGATTATCCCTTTCTTTTTTTTTTTTTTTTATATAATTTGGATTATCCCTTTCTTAAGCAATGTTGCTGAAGTAAACTTTGGTCGCTGACCTCATTTCACCATTTTTTCCTTCTTGGTAGGCACTTTTCTTTGTTTCTTTCTTGTTATCATCATGGCTATTGCTGTTTCTCTTTTCACAAAAAATATGAATACAATAGAACCTCTGTAAATTGACACACTAGAAACTTTAACAAACTGATCAACAGATGGCAGCATAAGGATTGAGGCCTTGTGTACTGATGCATACACGTGCAGCATGTCCAGTCAATGAAAATTAGGTCACCTTAAGGAGGTGGTCAGTGCAGGGAGTGGTCAACTATAGAGGTTCTGGTGCATAAATCTCAAGGCAAAATATACAGGAAAATGGAAGAACCACAGCACAATTGAAATCAAAGGGTAATGAGATGGTAAAAAAGAAAATGATGAGGTCTTAAACTATGTTAATAGACAGCACAGACATCTATTACAGATATATTCTAGGTGTGCAGATATATTGTGCACATATGCAAAGTAAAATGTGATCCCGTGCTCTGTAAGCTTTATAGTAGACATGTGATGAAAATGTCTTCAGAAAAGGCCAGTACCTGAAGAGAGAGCTATTAGAAGGATCAGCTAGCCAGAAGGTACCTTTCTTCCTGGCACAATGGGACCATCTAAGAACTGCAATGAATTAGGAAAATGAGACCCTAAAGTGAAACAAGGAGGGCCAAGCAGTCTGCAAATATGGATGAGTGAATGGTCAGTAAGAAGCTGTGATTCAGATAGTGAACAGTCAGGAACCGGGGAATACAAGGCAAGCCAAGGTCAAGACAGTGATGCATAAAAGGCCAGGTCCAAAACAGGAGTACAGAGGTAATAGTCACACACTGGAGACTTGGTCTCATCCATTTGTTAAAATCTAACAAGGACTGCCTTCACCAGAGGCCTTTAGATTTCTTTCCACAATTCAGATAACCTGAAAAATGGGCCAAAATTGTAACTGATTTGGGGGCAGCTGTTTCAATCAGGTCCCGATCTTCCCCACATGTATGGCAAATATCATAATTTCTGGTATTATAGTATATATGTCATATTTTAATGACTTTTTCACTCAGGTTTTTTTTTTTTTTAGAGACAGTCTCACTTTGTCACCCTTGGGAGAGTACCATGACATCACAGCTCACAGCAACCTCCAACTCCTAGGCTTAGGCGATTCTGTCGCCTCAGCCTCCTGAGTAGCTGGGACTACAGGCGCCCACCACAATGCCCAGCTATTTTTGTGGCAGTTTGGCCGGGGTCAGGTTCGAACCCACCACCCTTGGTATATGGGACCAGCGTACTACTCACTGAGCCACAGTCATCGCCCTTCACTCAGGTTTTAATATGCAGAAGTTACCATTCCTATTTGACAAAAGTTTAATGTTGAAAAGTAATTTTTTAACTTGTAAAAGTTTTAAAACATTTCTAAACACATCTTAAAATGACATGTGCTTTTAAAAATGTTTTAAATCATTCTTTCTTTTTAGAAAGAACATGATGATAAAAATACAGTGTATACCTGATATTAAAATTTATTTTAAAGCAATAATAATTCAAACAGTAGGATCTGTTCTGAAAATAGAAAAATTGGTAAAAGAGAATCGAAAGATGTATATCTGTATGCCTATTTGTATGGAAAAAGTTTATAGAAATGAAAGTATTTAATTTTAATTATAAGAGCATTTTTTCAAATCAGTCAGAAAATAATGCTCAATTAGTTACATATTTGGGAAAAAAGTCAGATCCATATCTCACATCATTCATCTAAATTAATTTAAGCAGAATAAGGGTGGAAAAGTGGAAACCAAATTGTAGCTAGGAACTAAACTGTGGCTAGGAACTGTTCCCTGGTGGGAACATATGCAGTAAGGAGTTCCTAGGGACCTTTAACTGACCTAGAGCTCTTTACCATCTAATCAGCATATTATGGGTGGAGCTTTCATGGGTAGAGAATTCTGGGGAAAAGGCATGCTTAGAAAAGGAAATTGTTGTATAACCAACCTGTTATGTATCCTGTTAGGGATTCATAAACCCAACCTGTCTCACCCCTAAAGCAGGAAGTGCAAACAATCCAGCCAGGAGAAAGGCAGGACTAACTAGTGAGGACATAAAAGGTAGTGCTGGGCGGCACCTGTGGCTCAAGGGAGTAGGCTGCCAGCCCCATATGCTGAAGGTGGCAGGTTCAAACCCAGCCCTGGCCAAAAACTGCAAAAGAAAAAAACAGGCAGTGCTCAGACTTCAGGGTCTTTTTCCACTGATGGAGACTGATCCATTCCTTTCTTCCCAAAACTTGATGCCATTTTGTGTAGCTTCCTTCCTCACTTTCACTTTGTATAGCTTCTCCCTTTTTCCAGTATTAAACTGTTTGTCTGGGATTGCTCTGCATCTGTGATCACTCAGCCATTGGCTTGACATGGTACCAGGACTCATTCTTGACACTGGGAAGCCAGAGACCAGGGAACATCCAAAGAGACCTCACAATTAGTATGTGAAAATTTAAAACTACAACAATAATTATAGTTTTTCTATAAAATTGGTAAAGTTTTAAAATATCAGATGTCTATAACTAGCTTTATTGAAGGTTTTGGTGAAATGTCTACTTTTATATACTGCTGGTGAGAACTCAGATTAGTGAAATATATATGAAAGACAATTTGGCAATAAACAACAAAAGCCTTTAAAATTTTTATACTCTTTAATATAGTAATTTCATTTCTAGGAATTTATAATAAGGAAACATTGAAAAATACCTAAATAATTCAGCAGGAAATTGATTATATTATTGTATATCCATAATACCACTAAAAATATGTTATGGGTCGTTATTTTACATGTTATAAGTGATATTATTGTCACATGAGAAACCAACATGAAGAAAAGCCATTTTGAAAGCAAATTAGCATAGATTCAGAACTGCCCTCTAAAGAGAGAAGTCATTAGACTTCTGGAGTGCCAGTAAAAGACATAGGCAAGATACACCAGATGATAACCATAAAGATGGAGATGGGTCAATATTCATAAATAATATAAATATATGAAAAACAGACACTATAGCACTCCATACTATTAGCAACTATTAGCAGGATATAAGTGGATCTAACCCAACAGCAGTCTAAAGGGCCCTGATATTTTTTAAGCCATTATTGTCCTGGCTAGAAAATTCTTTATATAAAAGTTAGGTGTAGGTGCATCTTAGCAGGGTACTGGGGAAACTTATTAAATGTAGCGTATCAATGTCTTTATATAGTGATCAAGAAAATGCCATGAAGGCTATCTGTAACAGTACGATCATAACATTTCTGAATGTATATGAATCGTGCCCTATGATTGCACCAATGTACAGAATTATGATTCAATAAAATTATAAAAAAAAAAGTTAGTGTGCCTTGTACTAGTTAGGTGTGAATTCCATAACATGGAGAAGTAAGGAATCCTATTTTGACTCATTCTAGTAAGCCAATATCACCTTGATACCAAAACCAGGAAAGGACACAATAAAAAATACAGAGAGAGACCTATATCCCTTGTAAATATAGATGCAAAAATTATCAACAAAATTTTAGCCAATGGAATTCAGCTGCACATTAAACAAAAAAATTTCACCAAAACCAAGTGAGCTTCATCCCAGAGATACAAGGATGGTTCAGCATATACAAATCTATAAATGTAATTCACCACACAAATAGAAGCAAAGGCCATACGACCTTCTCAACAGATGCAGAAAAGGCATTTCACAAAATTCAGCACCCCTTTATTAAAAGAACATGTAACAAAATTGGTATGGGTGGATATACCTCAAAATCATACTGCTATAAGTGACAAACCCATAGCTAACCTCATACTGAACAGGGAAAAATTGAAAGCATCCCCAGGTAGAATTGAAACCAAGAAAGTTTTACACTGTCACCACTTCCATTCTACATAGTGCTAGAAGTCCTAACTAGAGCAACTGGACAAGAGAAGACCATCAAAGGCATCCAAATGGGGAAATACAGCAGTCAAATGATCACTCTTTGATGACAATATGATCTTATATGTAGAAAAACCCAAAGAATCAACCAAAAGACCACTTGATAAATAAATTCAGCAAAGTCTGATGTTATGAAATCAATTTACACAATCAGTTGCTTTCATACAGTCAAATTGAGAGCAAATCAAAGACCCACTACCTTTCACAATAGCAAGAAAATAAGATGCCTAGGAACATACATTAAAAAGGGGTGAAAGACCTCTATAGGGGGGAATTATGAACCACTGAAAAAGAAAATTGCAGAGGATGTAAACAGATGGAAAAACATATCATGCTCATGAATTGGCAGAACCACCATTGTTAAAATGTCTATACTATCCAAAGTGGTTTACAGATTCAATGTAAAGCCCAGCATCATATTGGCTTATCCAGATTAAATAGTTCTACACTTTGTATGAAACCAGAAAAGGCCACATAGCCAATGCAGCCTTATATAATAAGAACATAGCCAATTCAGCCTTACATAATAAGAACAGATAGGGAGGCATAACTTTACCAGACTTCAAGATTTACCACAAAGCTATAACAACCAAACAGCATGGTACTGACATAAAAACAGAGACATAAACCAATGGATCAGAAGAGAGAACACAGATATCAAACCATCCTTATATTGCCATCTGATCTTTGACAACATAGACAAAGAATCCGTGGCAGAGTCCCTATTCAATAAATGGTGCTGAGAGAACTGGATAGTAACTTGTACAAGACTAAAACAGGACCCACACCTCTCACCACTCACAAAAATTAATTCATAATAGGTAAGGGACGTGCAAACATAAGAATTCTAGAAGAAAATGTTGCAAGACCTCAAAAATCATTATAACAATAAAAAAAAATGAATGGGACCTGGTCAAATTTAAAAGCCCTGCAAGGACACAATCAATAGAGCAAGTTGATAAAGTACAGAGTTGGAGGAAACATTTGCATGCTCCGCCTCTGATGCAGGACTGACAATCAGAATCTAAAAGAACTCAAGTAAATCAGCAAAAAAAATCAAACAGCCCCATTAAAAAGTGGGCAAAAAACATGAACAGAAACATTGTAAATGAAGATATACTAATGGCCAACAAATGCATCCAAAAATGCTCAACTTGTCTTCATCAGGGAAATGCAAATAGAAACCACAATGAGATATCAGAACTTTTTAAGCCATTTTCAGTGACTGACATGAAACCCATGATTTCACAAAATAGTTCAACCCCCTTATTTGATAATTCTCTGGTTAGAAATTTCTTGCTTATGGGTCAGGAATGAGAGCTTTGGATCTAATTCTGTTCTGACACTCCTGAGTAGCTCAGATTAAGCACTTGATCTCTTGCACACTCCATTAGATTTCACCAGGAGAGCCACCAATATGGGTTCTATGACCTTGGATGAGAGACTCATATTTCTCACCTACAAAATAATAATAGTACCTCTGTTGTGGCAATCAGATGAGATACACTAATTTAAGCATTCATTTGAGTGCTGAACATCATATGTTCAAGATATCAGCATTAGCATTTTCTGTAATATTAATTATAATGGATGAGCTGAACTATGCATCTCTTGAACTTTTACCTACTGAGCCATGATCATCTCTCTGTAGGAGCACAGACTGGATCTGCTCCTTCAACATGACAGCCTTTCAAAGATTTGAGACCAGTTTTCTTCTCTGTTTATAATAAGTACTTGATGCAGGAAATATGTATGTTAACAGAGCAGCCTTGAAGTAGGGTCTTCAATGAGCCATTCACCCATTATGGGCTCCTAGACAAGAGCTTACTTTCTAGGAAATTCAGATTTCTCATCTGGGTACTGAAAATAATTATATAGTCTTCACATTGTTATTATAAAGGTAAAATGAGTTAATATCAGCAGTATTATATTACTGGAATAGACCCTTAATAGATGGAAATATTTTGTTTTCTATTTTTGCCAGGAGAAAAAGAGCCAGGACTGTGCTTGGCTGTGGTGAAATTTGATCAGTGGAATTCTCTCATCTGCAAAAGAGATCCATCCTTTGTCTATTTATTCATTCAAGCCCCTCCTCTTTGCATAGATATGTTATCACTCCAATTAACCTGGCCTCCTTTTAACCAGTTACCAGTATTTAAATTGCACACTAACTTTATGGCCATCCTAATAATGGTAGCTATTGCCAGGATCATAGCAGGGTACTGAGGAAATTGGGGAGCAGGAAGAAATAATCACTCAATCAACTAGTAGTTTATAAATTAGTGGTTTTCTTTTCTTATTATTATTGGGGATTCCACATTAATTGCATTTGTTAGATAGGGACTCTCTTACATTTGTATACTGCCCCCAGAAGGTGTACCTCATTCCTTGACCACACCCACTCCCTCCCTCCTTCCCTTTCTCGGCTCTCCCCACCCCGCAGCCCCCACCTTGTACTAGCACCTTAATTGACCTCATACTCGAATTGAATACATAGGGCTCTTATTTCTCCATCTTTTTTTTTTTTTTTTTTAATGGAGACAGAGTCTCACTCTATCACCCTGGGTAGAGTACTATGGAGTCACAGCTCACAGCAACCTCCAGCTCTTGGGCTTAAGCGATTCTCTTGCCTCAGCCTCCCAAGAAGCTGGGACTACAGGCGCCCGTCACACGCCTGGCTAATTTTTGATGCAGTTCGGCCGGGGCCGGGTGTGAACCCGCAGCCCTTGGTATATGGGGTCAGCGCCCTACTCGCTGAGCCACAGGCGCCGCCCTATTTCTCCATTCTTATGATGCTTTACTAAAAATAATGTGTTCCACATCCATCCAGGTTAATGCAAAGGATATGAAGTCTCTGTCTTTTTTAATGGCTGAATACTATTCTATGGTATACATATACCATAGCTTGTTGACCCATTCTTGAGTTGGTGGGCATTTAGGCTGTTTCCACATTTTGGCAATTGTAAATTGAGCTGTGCAATAAATAGTCTAGTACAAGGGTCTTTGTGATAAAACGGATTTTTTTCTTCTGAGTAGATACCCAGCAGTAGGATTGCTGGATCAAACAGGAGGTCTAGCTTTAGTTCTTTGAATGTTCTAAAGATTGCCTTCCAAAAAGGTTGTATTAGTTTGCAGTCCCACCAGCAGTGTAAAAGTGTTCCCCTTGCTCCACAACCACGCCAGCATCTGCAGTTTTGAGACTTTGTGATGAGGGACAATCTCACTGGGGTTAGATTATATCTCAGGATGGTTTTGATTTGCAATTCTCTAATTATTAGGGATGCTGAGCATTTTTTCATATGTTTCTTAGCCATTTGTGTGTGTTCTTTGGAGAGGGTTCTATTCATCTCTCTTGCCCAATGACCTAAGGGATTATTGGCCATTTTTATGTTTAGTAATTTGAGTTCTTTATTGATCCTAGTTATCAAGGTTTTGTCTGAGTCAAAATATCTAAATATCCTTTCTCAATGTGTAGTTTGTCTCTTTGCTTTGGTTATTGTCACCTTAGCTATACAGAAGCTTTGCAGTTTCATTAAGTCCCATTTGTTTATTTTTGTGGTTGTTGCGATTGCCTTAGGAGTCTTCCTCATAAAGTTCTTCCGTAGGCCAATAGCTTCCAGTGTTTTCCCAACACTTTGAGAATTTTAATCATTTCGTGTCTTAGATTTAGGTCTTTTATCCATCTTGAATCAATTTTTGTGAGTGGAGAAAGGGACAGGTCCAGTTTCAGTCTTTTACATGTGGATAACCAGTTCTCCCAGCACCATTTATTGAATAGAGGTTCTTTCTTGTGGACATTCTTGTTTGGTTTATCAAAGATTAGGTGGCTGCAGGATGTTTGGTTCATCTCCTGGTTTTCTAAAATTAGCGGTTGTCAAACTTTACTGCACAGCAGAATCCCCTAATTCAGTAGGTCTGGGGAGGATTATCCCCAGGCGATTATGATAGAAGCCAAAACTTGAAAATCAGTGTTGCAAGTTAGTGGTTCTCAACTTTAGTTGTCCATTGGATTCATCTGTGAAGTTTTAAAATACTGAAGCCTGGCCTCACCCACAGAGATAGTTTCAGTGGTTTGGAGTGGGACCTACACATAAATATTTTTAAAGTTCCCCAGGAGATTCTTATGCCAACTGAAGTTTAAAATCACTGATGGGTGTCTTTGTGCACCCAGCTAGGTCAGCATAAATGATAGGTGTAGAGGAAGAAATTCAATCCTATAAAGGAACCCTAGACAGCTAGATCCACCTGTCAAAGTCAAACTCCCTTTGGAAGGAAAGTTCTACCTCTCTGGGGTAAGGGCATATTTACAACCATTTTCTGTGTGCATTGTGAGGCTTCAGACATGGCTGGTTGCTATGCAATCGCTGTCATGCTTCTCTCCAGGTGGGTACAAGGATTTTGAAATATAATTTTCAAAGTACAGTAAGGCAGAATGCATTATATATGTATAAATTAGTGGTAGTCGTAATAGCAATGAGGTTTCAGAAAGCACTTACTGAAAATGGTTTGACTTTGAAAGAAGCCAAAATAGTTTAATTTAAGGGTGTATCACTGCTCTCACCTAGAGAGCTGCTGGTTTGGCTTCTATTGATGCTAATGCTAGCTGTACACTCTCATTCAGTAGGCGTGGTAATCAAACACTACATTTAAAGGGTGACTTAAATAGCAGCCCACATATCCCTGGGCATCATTATTCGCAAGGGTTTTCCACCAGCATTTAAATACTAAAGAACTAAAATCAAGTCACTTCAGATTTTTCTAAACCTATGCCAAAGACATTTGGTCTTATTCTTCTATGTCCGAAATTTCTAAGACAGCAAGATTGAAGAATGATGTCCTTTGTTTGTCTGTTTCAAGTTACATGTGCTGTGTTACCTGGGGTTGTTAGAATGTAAGAAACAAACTCTCCAGTTACGTTCTATGGATAAAGTGGGGGCAGAACCTCAAGAAGCAAGAAGTTGGGCAGTCAACAGACCCATAGAGAGAAAGATGAGTAGGCATTATCAGAAGAGAAAGTATAAAAGAGCTGACCTTTCTGTGCAGGTAATGGGTACTAGGTGGTTACTCAGGACCCAGACTCCCTCTAGACTTCACGTGGTCTCCCCAGGCCTGACTCTGAATGTGATCGTATGCTTGGAAGCCTCCTTGGGCCAGAAAAACATGCTCCCTCCTACCATCTTTGAC
This sequence comes from Arctocebus calabarensis, assembly GCA_963573935.1. Taxonomy (NCBI): domain Eukaryota; kingdom Metazoa; phylum Chordata; class Mammalia; order Primates; family Lorisidae; genus Arctocebus; species Arctocebus calabarensis. The sequence continues at coordinate 26,127 of CAUYON010124857.1, forward strand.
AAAGCGGGACAGAGGGGACTGTCCTTCCTAGAGATGGATGGGAAGGCCATTCCACACGGCCTCTGCCTTAGGAATAGGCTTCGCTTTTCAGCCCCCTTTTCACAGATCTCTGCTTTTCCTGGTGTCTGCTCCATTCTCTTCTCAGTACTAACTTGTCAACATAACCACAAATATGTTGGTCTGATTGGTTTGGATAATATAACCGTTGATCATTGGGCTGAGACCTTCACACCAGGAGTCCCATTAGGCTGCACATGGACTGTTTGGTCCAATGTTGTGGCTGTCCCTGCACAAGAAAATGGGCCAGCTCTGCTTCCTGAAGCAGAGGCTGTACAGGCAGTAGATAGGTATCTATAAGGAAAAATCAATACAGCAGGCACTGTGCTCAATATGCCCTTAAAACCATTCACATTCTTTTACTAATCCTACTTCTACTAACCAAACAGCACTCTCTCTATATGAATTACAATTTCTTGTTGCACATGGCTACTTTCACCTTATCGGCCTGACTGCCTGCCTTTTTTTTCAATCACTCATATTTTCCTTTCCTATTTGTCAACTGATTTTTTTCTTATTTATAATCCAAACTCTTAATCAAGAGGATCTGGTCGGTCTAGTTTGTCATTTTGGGTCCTACTAGTCAACCCATCAATGTGCTTCTTTGAGTGAGGTGTTCTCCCCTGATCCGATCAGTTGTGTCCAAGGTGAAGTGACCTGTGGGACCTTAAGATTCCTCATTAGCACAAGAATACAGGGAAAAGGGAAAGGGAGGGAAGGGAAGGGAGGAGGGGGGGAGGAAATTGGTGGGATCACACCTACGGTGCATCTTAGCAGGGTATTGGTGAAACTTATTAAATGTAGAGTATCAATGTCTTTATATAGTGATCAAGAAAATGCCATGAAGGATATCTCTAATAGTATGATCAAAATATTTCTGATTGTATATGAAGCACATTCTGCCCTATGATTTCGCCAATGTACACAAATTGATTTAATAAAATTATTTTTTAAAAAAATTCCTCATTTAGCCGGAACTATGTTGAAAGAACACTCACAAGGGGGCTATAACAGGGTTCTTAGTTGTGGGCAACAGATCAACCTAATTTAAGCTTAGAAAAGAGTTTTAATGAAAGTTAGAAGATAGCTTGAATATTCTCAGCTAGAACCAAGAAAACCAGGTTTGGATGACATACCATGCAGAACAGATTAGCCTGAAAAAATACCCAGTCACTGCGGCCTGTGTACCGAAACACCATTGCTGCCATGCCTGCTTGGCACCTGTGCCACTTGGTAAAACTTCTCCCTTGGCTTCACTAAGGGACCACATGCCTCTGCCGCTGGCTTACCTGGTGACTGGGCCTCACCTCCAGCACCTACTGATTCCTAAGAGCTCACCTCCACTTCTAAGTTGCAAAGAGAGCATCTACAGTGAACTGAATGTTTGTGCCCCCCTAGCCTTCGCATGCTGAGACCCTATTCCAACGTGATGATATTTGGAGGTAGGATCATTGGGAGGTACTTAGGTAATGACAGTGGAGCCCTTGAGAATAGAATCACAAGAAGAGACCAAAGAGCTTACTAGTTTTCCTTCTGCCACGTGAGGACACAGCAAGGAGACAGCTGTCTGCAAACCAGGGTCGCCCCGCTGACACCCTGGTCTGATTCCTCCACCCTCCAGACTATGAGAAATAAATGTTATTTAAACCGCTCATTCTGTGGTATTATATGATAGCCGCCCAAACTCCACAAGACAGCATCTATTTTTAGCAGAAATTAGATCATGTGTAAAACCTTAGCTAGAAAGGATTTAGGGAAATGTTAAGTTCGTTTTCTAGCCTTTGTGGGGGTGAGAATCTAGCCAGGCAAGATGAGTTCAAAATGAGTGCTCAAAGAGCCAAAACAGTCTTGCACAGAGGACTTCTCAAATGTTAACATTCCTATGCCTCTCATTCACTGTAAAGAATCCCTCACCAGTAAACAGTTGTCCTTACATGGAGAACATTTAGGAAAGTACTCACGGGCTGATTATCATCTAAAAAATGTGGGTTCTCTCTATCAGCCAAGTCAAACTTCTGCTTCACTCATCCCTTTCTGCATGCTTTTGCTGAAATCTTTCTCCCATTCTTGGGAAACTCTCCTATTCTTCACCACAAATATGTGTGCAACCCCAAATTGTAATAGTCAATGTACACCTCACTACCAGGTGCTGACCTCCGTTGAGTAATGCTGTCATTTTATGACCATTCTTCAGTTTGAAGCTCAGCCTCCCCCTCAGTGAATAATACTGAACATTCAAGAATTCCCTTTGTTTCACAGCACAGCATCTTGTTCTTGTCTCACAATGGAGTGAATCAGAGTACTCATACCATGGATACTTAGCAAACGAACATCAATGATTCAAAACCCAACTGAGGAAGAGAAAGGGGAAACTTTCTTTTAGAATGAACAGGAAATGAGAACATTTCCATTGGCCTGAAATCAAATTATGCAGCCCCAACAGAACCCTTTCACATGCCTTAGAAGCTTAGGAAAACGGGTTAATTGTGTCTACATTTGAAGTAATTGACAGGTGCACTGTAAACTAACCTGTCTTTCCATCAAATTCCTGACAACATTTAGGAACTGGTCTGTGACAAGTAAGGGATGGGTAGATGGGAGAGGAAGAGTGTGGGGAAGGCAGCAGGATATTTATGAGCCTGAGAAGATTGGGAAAACAGCCTCCTACGTATGCTAGAACTGGGTCACTCATGACAAAAGGACTGAGAAATATCAGTATGTTCAAACCTTTTGTCAAACTCTCCAGGACTCTTACTGCACGTCTATGAAGAAACAAGGTGAGTAAATGCACCTAAGGTCAGTACAATACAGGCATGGACACCATCATCTATTACCCTATCCTGTCCACAGCACCCAGCACGGAGACAGGACATCAGTGGTATTGATCAGGTCACAAAGACAACATTTGTTATTGCCATTTAGAAATTGAACGTGTTCTCCATGAACCAGGCTGCAGCAGAAAGTCGTCCAACTCGATCCCATTCATGGATCCCTGATGAATATGCAGGCTCACTAAACGCTCCCTGCGGCTCCTGCTAACCCAGCCACCCTCCCACCCCAGTGCTCTCTGCTGTGAAGGCCACTGTCAACCTCCCTGCCTGGTGCACACGCCATTCTCCTTCACCAGAGGAAGGAATGCTTAATTATTTTTAATCAGTGGACATGGCATCTTGCTAGACAGCGACACTTGGGGGATCCAACGCCATCTGCCTTCCACCAGGCACCAGCTGCCCTGGTAGACATCAATGGAACACCTTAGGACGTAGCCTTCCACTGCCAGGCGCCTGTGAGCGGCTGTCACTCGGCACAGTCTCCACCGAGGGGCTGCCACGCGGACACATTCCCTGTCATGCTTTGCTTCTCGACCCTGTACCCTTTGGGGCAGCTGCTCTGCAGCCCCAACTCCCAGAACATTTCCCAAGCAACCCAGGAGCCTGCTGGTAATCCTAGGGCGTCCAAATATAAATGTTACTCTAACCCAAATGGCCGCCGAACCCTCCATCACCATTAGTCAACCTAACGGATCCGCTGACTTCAGTCCCACAGAGATCGGCCACTGACTTCGCAGCAGGCCGGCCCGCGGCGGGCAAGGGGCAGCCGGCTCCTCAGTGTTTGAAACAGCGGGGAAGGAGAAAGGGAGTGAATGCCTCCCAGATAAATCACCGAGCCATCGGGGTGAGCAGTGTCCCCCATCAGGTCAGTGACCTCCTGCAAGTTCCTGTCACAGACCTGTGCCTTCCACCTCCTCCCTGCAGGCAGGTCCTGTGGCTCTCACAGCCGTGCCAACACCTCGGCTCCTGCAGTACCTTTCCTCTGCTGGGATGGCTTTAGCTCAGCCTGGACACCCACCATAATTCCTGCACTAGCCCCTAAGGTTTTTCCTTTCTTTCTTTCTTTCTTTTTTTTTTTTTTTTGTTTTGTTTTTTAGCCCCATCCCGGCCCCCAACTTCGAAGAGCCCACTGAGCAGCTCCAATCCCAGCTTTATTTTCATGCAAAGTGCAAGAGCTCAGCCTGTCCCCTGAAGGGCAGATAAAAGCCCAGCTGTGCCTTCTCTGGGAGTCACTTTCACCTCCAGCAGGAAAGCAAACCGGTTTTGTGCCTGAGGGAAATGATGGAGCCTCACACTTTTATCCAGAGAGGGACAAAGGGGCGGTCAGGTGCCGCGTCTGCCAGGCATGGGGACTGTGAAATGCGATTAACCCAGGAAGGAGCCAGACAGAGCCAGGCCCTGAGTGTTTCCCAGTGTCAGAGTAGGAGGAAGAGTAAACAAAAGCCTTCAATATTGTTCTGTTTAACCCATGTGTTAATACAGATTTTCACAGCCTCGATGGTACTGACTGAATCAGGAACGCAAGCCTGAGCCTAAAAAATGAAGGAAGCCGAGTGCATCTGTGGAATTCCCTGCACTTGTGAAAAGAAGGAGCTGTGAATGGGCCCAGAATGAGCCTGTAATCACATGGCACCCTGGTCTGTCCTCGGCACAGCTAACCCTCGGGGCCCATCAGATAAACTGGCTTAATGTTATTTCTCAGGCTACATACAAACCACCAGTGCCTGTAGAATTAAAGTCATCAATAGCCAAGCTCTCCTGCACTCACAGGAAGACACAAATAAAATCCCTACTGAGATGCCCATCAGAGGAGGAAGTTCTGTGTTGCTTTTCCGGCAGGTTATGTCTAAGATCCCCGTGGGGTAAATGAAGCTACAAGCACGTTTGTCTCCTCGTCTAAATAAATAATGCCAGTTTCATTTTTGAACAGTCTGCTTGGGCTGCCGTCAGTGTTGCATTAGAGTTTTGTGTCTGCCAGAATAGCCCTCTCCAGGTCCCCTGCTTGGACAACTTGTCTCTGGTTAGAGAGGTGTGCGGGAAAACAGATACTATTTGAAATTAATCAGAGATGTATTAAAGAATCACAAGAGAAACGCCAGCAAAAGATAGAGTCAATTATCAGAAGATTAACACTTTTCTTTGTTCTTTTTTTTTTTTTTTTTCTTAAATAAAAAGATAGGGAGGATAAGCAGTTTTTAAGACAGGCACTGATGCTTTTAAAGGATTCTTCATCGGTGAATTATTTAATCCTTTGTGACTAAGGAAATCAGAGAGGAGGAGAGTAAAAAGAAAAAGAAATGTACAATATTGAAAAGTAAAAATACAATATGTGGCATACTGAGAACATATAAGTTAGAAGGCCTGTCGGGTGGTTGATACCTGCGCCAAATCTTGATTACTCTCCTATAGGAAGAAGCCACAGATATTTTCTGGAATATCCCTAAAGGATTAGCATAATCAGCTATCCAGTGCTGCTGCAGGTACTTTACAAAAATGTGGTTAAGGGAGCACTTATCTGGCAGTGGGAAACTCAGCTCTGAGAGAAGGCACTTCATGTATTAAGGCTTTAAATAGTTTTGTTTTGTTTTTTTTTTTAGGGCCCTCTTCACTAAGCAAGAGTTCCTGGGGGGTAAAAGGGGGTACCATGCCCAGGGCTTTTCAGCTCCGCAGAGCCAGAGCAGGGCAGCCAGGTGCAGAGCTGACAGTGAGGGCTGAGGGGCCGTTCCCCTGCAGGTAAGTTCCCACCACCTTCCATTCCCTGAAGGAAGGAACTGGTTGAAATGCAGGGAACACCCAAACTTCCAGAAAAGCCAGCTCAAATGGAGGGGTATGAGTGGCTAATGTTAACCTTTAAAATCTAGAAGTACCGATGTCCATGGGAAAATATCTCAAGATGGGCAAAGTCAAATTGCTCCTAATCAATACCCTTGCTGTATGGTTCCACCCTAGCCATAGAGACTTTCCACCCTAGCCATAGAGCCATTTGTACCTGGCAGAGCTCTGTCAAGTGGATGAATCCATTGACCGTCTTTATCAGAAAAGGCTGAGAGGGCCAGTTCCTATCAGAAGGATAATTTAGTCTCTCAAATTGCCCACAGTGGGGCAAAGACTGGAAAATCTGGGGGCCTAGGCTGAGTTGGGTGGGCTGCGAGGGAACAGAAGCCTGCTCTTCAAAGCAGAGATTTGCACTTGAACTAGCTTTAAAAGTTTGACTACTTGCCTTCTACTCATTTTATGAGCAATATATATTCTGAGTGATCATCATACATATTCTGTAATTTTTCACTTAGAAAAATAGCTTTTGCATTTCATACAGCTTCTAATTCCAAAATTAGTTCAACATCTAGCAGTGAATGTAGAAATATATACCCCTTTCAGAGACACACTTAGGGCTGGTATTGATTTATGCTATATCATGAGTTTAGTCTTATGGGATAATCACCTCGTCGAGGTTATATTTATTGTTGTGGCTATTAAATCACATTAATTCCTTGGTGATTACCCGAGCTAAACCATCTACAGACTGCCGCAGAGACAGAATTCCATTTTCTTTCCTATGTAAATTCAATACAAAGATAGCCATGTCCTAGTTTTTCGATGGCATTCCAACTTTTTTTTTTTTTTTTTTTTGCTCTCATGTCTTACAGAGAACATCAGAGTTGCAGCCTGTGTTTTGCCATAGATTTGAACTCTTCTGGAAAAGCCCCTTAAGGGAGGGAGAAGCAGCAGAAGCAGCACAGAAGCAAATTGCCCATCAAATGGGATAACTTGGTGTCACAGAAACATTCGCAGGAACAACACCACCAACAACAACAAAACGAAGCAGAAATAATGATTTAGTGCTGGGCGCGCTTGATGAGGTTGCTTTCAGTAGATTTGCACAGGTCTGTGGATTCTCTCGAGCACACAGGGACTTTGTAATAACACTGTCTAGACCCAACTTGCCTTTCCACCCCGTGGTGGCTTGGCAATGTGAAAGTGCAAAGTGAGAGCTGGACAGTGAACAGGTTCCTTACACTGGGTGTCAGTGGATAAGATCCTTTAGAATGGACATGAGGCCCACACCAGATTCCCCCGACATCCAAAAGTTGAAGTTGCCACTGCTTGGTGGACCCTGCAGACCCTGCAGAGTTTGGTGCCTGGAGGGGACATCCTCCAAGGGAGCAAAAGAGCTTGCTTGTTTCTACTCAGGGCTCAGTCCTATCATACTTAGAAAGATATGGGATTGGCCAGTACCTAAGAATTCCGGCCCCCAACAAAAAATGTCTGAGTGAAGGTTTCTAACTCTCTGGGATCTTTTGAAAAGATTCTGCTTTCTTTGTAGCAGAATTTAATAAAGGATCAGATAGGATTGCTCCCCAACTTGTTCACCCTCCTTTCTGCCTTGTGTATTAACTTTGGTTGTTAATCTGGGGTGGGCTTTTAGCTTGACTGCAACTGATGTGCGTGACCAGAGGCCTTGATCATATGCCTCTGTTCATATGGCTCTTCATTTCTGTGAATACCAAATTCCTTTCATCTACATCCCTACCTTAGTAGGAGTCCCCAGGCCAATGAGGAAAGAGAATAACCAGGATGAGAAATGATGCCCAAGGGTTGCCCTGGCCTCTGTTCCTGGTTCATTTTGGACCAGTGAACTGGATCACCCTTCATGAAGCAGCGAGCTTTGGCTCCAGTAAAAATGACAATCGGTGAGTTTTAAAATGTAGATGCCTCCACTATAAAAACACAGTCAAAACAGTCCCAGAAATGGAGACATAACAGCAACAACAGCAAAAAACGTGGTTGGCACATCATGAGTTTTGTAAGAGAAAATGACTGGCCGGTTCATGCAGCCAGCTCCTATGCATTAATTATTGTTTTGTATTTGTCTACCTTTAAAAAGAAGTGTGAAACTCCTGAACTGTGAGTGTGCTTTTGTTCTGCCTTCTGAAACATGCAGGGAACTACAGAACTGTTCCTACTTAGAGCTTTGCCTTTCCCCAGCACACCTGGCTGGCTAGTCAGCTGCCTCTCCTTCAGCACCACCCAACATGCCCGCACCACACTCATCTTCCCTTCACTCTGCTTTGCCCAGACGTTTCCTCCGGGTCCCCTTTCCATTTCCACTTCTCACCTCTTCATGCTTTCAATACCCATTTCCCCAGGGTGTCCTAACTCCAAGGGCTTTTCTTCCCTCTTTTTATCTGAATAGCAAAGTCCTAAAACAGACTTCCTCCCAGCATGCTTTTTAAATTTCTTATTCTCACCTCCATAATCATATTAGGGAATAGCTTAGAATCAATTTCCCATGTGTTGTACTTGGGCCTCATGTGTTCCACCTCTTTTACACTGTTGACTTTAGAGAGGGTGGAAGAGGTTTGGCAACCTCCCCTCCTTCCCTGCCTCCTCCATCCCCCCTCTCTCTTTGAAACTGGATTCTTTCATTTCCCTCTTTCCTGGTCTCTCGGGGGTGATCTGTTCCTCCATCTACTTAATAATTCTGTTCCCACTGTGACCCAGAGTAGATTATAAGGCACTGCTCTGGCACGTCGTATCTCTGTCTTTCTCTCACCTAGTTTTACATTTTCCCCACCTGTTTTTCTTGGTGCTCAAGTTTTCCAGGAATTCCATGAAGCTTTCACTCAAGCTGCTCAAGTCTGCCAAAATGGCCCTTTCTGGGTGGGTTTTCCCCAAGTCCTCAAGTACGTTTGCTAATGAAACTGCTGAACGAGAGCTAATTCATCACGTTGTTATCACTATATTAGGGCATGAGAGAGCCATACCTCAAATGAATTATGAATCCATCCAGTGTTCCATGTATCCTGTACATCAAGGTAAGCAAATGCTGTGTTGTGTTGACTGTCAGCCCCTGAAACAGCTGACATTTGTTATTTTAATTAATAGTTTACTCTGCTGAAACAAGCTTCTTCAAGAAGCTATGACTTTTTATTAAATCTTCACTGCAGCATTGCTTTCCCCAGATTGGGAGACAAAAGCTAATTTTTAAAAAAACTGCTTTCTCCTGCAAGGTCACAGTCAACAGCTTGTGTGCACATGTCAGGGAAACATCTGCTTCTGTGCCACAGATAGGAGAAAAATTTGCTTCATTTTGAAATTTAGATTTACTTTTACTTGGAGAAAAATGATGAGTCAGTCATTAAAGAGCTATTAAGTAATGTTGATTAGGAAAGACTTTTTTAACCAGTCATTTTGTCTCCACAACTGACACTGAAATTTCTCCGACCTCAGCATTCCGCTTCGACATCACAGGGAACTGTGGTCATTGGCACATCTGGATCTGGACCAACTTGTCTTTTCATTAATGCAAATCATTATTATGTAATTACTCAGCCTACAATGTAGAGATCATTGATTTCTTTTGCCCAGTAGCAGTATTTTTAAGTCACTGATGACAAAGGGAACTTTTAGGGACAATCCAAACTACAAATTAGCTCCAGTTCAAGAAAGACAAACTTACTTAAAAGATTCCAACACTAAATTCAGTTCCAAGATTTTCTCTTCACTTGGAATAAATTAACCAAGAACCTTCACGTTGTTTTAATATCCTTTGGTAAGGCATTTTGCTCATCATATTTCTATGACAATAACACTTTATGCTCTTTCATCCAATAGGCCTTGCTCTGCCCCTACATATAGCCCTATGTCACTCTTGGGGGATCAGTCACCTTTCTGAGAACCCTACTAACTTCTTTGGAGACAGAGGCCCTCCATAACCAGCCTCATATTCTTGGCTATGACTTCCTTACATATTGTGATAGATTGAATGATTGACCCTGCTTCTTTCTCCTTCAAAGCATCTATACTCCGGCCTCAGCCTCATTGTGGAGACAGTATTTCCCTATCTCCGATTTCAGGCTCAGTCATAGGATTTGTCTTTGAGAACCTATGTGTAGGTGGGAGTGATAATGAGCCAATTGCAAGCCAAGGCCTTCCATATTCTGCCATGTCCCTGTTTTCCCCCTTGCACCTATACCAAGGCATTGAGAAATCCAAGCCCAGCCAGCCAGCAGGTGTAAGAAGGATGAGGTATTAGAGAAGAATCCCAAAGAAGAGCTGTCCCCTGAGCTGGGCCCAGTCTAGATCTGTGCAACTCTAACCAGCTCAGAGTGACATGAGCTATAACAATTCAATGCTATTTTAAGAACTGCATGTTCAGCTGGTTTGATAGGAAGCTGACTATTACACATGTATTTTTTTTACAACATTATTAAAGTAAAATAAACTATACATTTTTGAAGTATATAATTAAGTTTAGAAATCATGAAATCATCACCACCAGAAATCATGAAATCATCACCACAATCAAAATAATGAACATATCCATCACTGCCAAACATTTCTTCCTAATATTTTGTAATCCTCCCTCCTGCCTTTCTTTCCCCTCTAGATCCCACGTCATTCCCAGGCAATGTGTTCTCTGTATTTGTTTATTTGCAGCCCACATCTCACCATTTTCATGTCAACTCTTCTCTACCATCCTGAGTTCACATATAAGGATAGTGTTCAGATTTAGTTGTTATGACTTTGAAATACCAGGGACCCCCACTGCCCAGGAAATCCCTGGTAGGAAAGAAAAGAGTTGACCCAGGAGCAAGGATTTTGAAATTATACAAGACTATGTTGGATTCTGGCCCAGATATTTAATTGTTCTGTCACTTTGAGCAAATAGATTTGAGCCTTAGTTTACCCAAATTGGAAATGGTGAGAAAGAAACTATGCCTGTGGGTTATTCTGAGGATTCAATGAAATAAACTATGGAAAAAGTTTAGCATAGGAACTTGCGTATAGCATAATCCCAGTAAATGACAGCTGCTATTATTAGCTTCATGGTATCAGAAAGCTGCCACTTACACCTGCTGTGTGCTTGGCAGGTAGCAGTCAGTAAGCATGGTGGAATAAATGCGTGAAAAAATTCATTTCTTTGCCTGATTGTGAAACTAACCATGTGGTGACTTTATTCCAGTTCATGTACCTCCCTCGAAGCTTGGTTTTCTTTCCTATAATGTGGAAAGGATAAGATACAACCTAGCTCTGTAGTATTAGGCTTCCAGGGAAAGCATATGACAGATGCCCTAGTGACTCTCTGGGAGAGTTAGGACCAGGGCAGGCTGGCTGGTGTGGATGTCAGCAATAGGTGAGTCCCTCTCCTCCAAGGCACAGTCCTGGGCTTTTGCTCAAGTTCTTTTCCATCCTGCTCCAATCAGCTCCCAAGCAGGGGCAGAAGCAACACTCACTCGGTCCCAACAGGGGGTAAAGGGGCCTTTTTTTCCTGCAAGACTGTGTGCATTTTCCAAGGCTACAGTAAAACTGTAGGGCAGATAATCCTATTCTTAGGGTTCATGAGTTAAATGGAAGGCTCTTGTTAGAGGCGGTTCTTGAAAGTGAAAGACTCAGAGAAAAGGAGATAGAGTGGAATTTGGGGGAATCAGCTAGTTGGCCAGATTTCCCCCCATTTCTTGCATTTTCTTTTTCTTTCATGGAAAAAAAAAAAAAAAAAGGAGAACATAACTAATTCCACGCAGGATTTTGGAACTTGTTCCAAAACACGATACCACTGCCTTTACTTTGGGACCAGTTGATTTCTCTGAGCTCTATTCCATGCATATTTTGTCTCTGGGCATTTGGAATAACCGTGTAGCCATGAAATTTGGTGAGGACAATTCGACAGGAGTCAGTGTTCCTTGTCAATGTTGGATTCCCTGGTGTGAGACCCAGATCTCTCCCCTGCTGGACGGCCCCTTGGGGGACGGTTCCCTGCAGTTTACGTCTACCCCTTGAGTGTGTGCGGATGGGAGCCCCGAATACTGGGAGGAAAAGAAAAACACGCTTTTCTCCCTGATCTATGATAGGTGTTGCACATATTTTCTATTTTTTTTTTTAAGGATTTGTATTTTTTAGCGTCAAGCTTCATTCTAGAAGGCATGGGGGCTGGCTCTGTGATGATTTATTTGTGTGGAAGAAGGAGGTTATTGGTTTTTCCTCATTTATATGTAGGGCCCCTCACAGGGAAGTATTTTTAGAAACATTTTTATTTCCCTTCGTATTTTTTCCGGTTGCGGTGCGTTTGCTGGCTTGGGGGATCGGCTGCCTATATCCCTTAGGTATTCGAAGTTCGAAAAGAAATATTTAAACAATAGAACACTTCCCGGTCCTGCGTGTTTGTCGGCAGGTGTCTGAGACGCTGTGCTGCAGCTTCTTCTACACTTTTCTGCCCGTTTTCATTCATGGATGAATCGCACTGCTGACAGATCTGCTTTTCTTTCTGCCACCGTCAGTTCTCTTATCCTGCCTCAGGCTTGAACCTGCAGCAGCTGAATCTTGGATTTACTCTGCCTGAGGCCCTAACCTGCTGTTCTTCCCTTCATCCTTTATTTGTTCCTTCCTTGTGCCCCCTGTTTGTCTCATCTGGCGCCATAAGAAGGCTTCCCTCCATCTCTTTATGAAAAAGAGAAAATAAAAGGCCCAGGCAGCTTTCTCTCACCGTGCTTTGCTTGAGTCTGCCCCAGGAGCGATCAAGATGAGTTTTTTCAGGCACATGAATTCCAAAGCGGATTTCCATTTGTTCTAAGAGAACAGACCTCACTACAAGGCCTCAGAAAGGCACACAAGTGCTCCGTGCACACTTAAAAGGAACATTAACAAACAGGAGTGGTGACGTGTCCAACATCAATGACTCCGCAAGCCAAAGGCCCTCGTAAAATCTCTTTTTGAGTAGAGATTCGAAGCAGAGCTCTTACTGAGGCCAGTAAGTACCATCCTGGTCCTTTTCTAAACTGGCCACCTGAGGTTGTGAAGAACTTGGAATGCGGCCTGTCCAAGTTGAAATGTGCTGCATTTGTAAAAAGTGGATCAGATTTTGAAGACTCAGTATGGAAACAGAGGAATGTGAAATATCTCATTGATAATTTTGTACATTGATTACATGCAAAATGAGTCTTTTGGATATATTGGGTTAAGGAGAATATGTTATTTAAAATTAATTAAACTGTGTCTTTTTACTTTTTGCAAGGCCACTAGTAACAGAAAAATTTAAAATTACATTGCTCGTTTTATATTTCTATTGGGCATTGCTGTTCTTGAACTCAATAAAGGAAGGATACTTGGGATCTCTGCTTTTTTATCACTCTGGAAAAGAATTTTGAAACACTGCAATTGAGGGATATATTATTCTTTAGATCCTTTTCATAATATTGGACATGACACTGGGTCGCCAGAAGCAGAGTTTTATAAAATTTAGACACATATTATTTTAAATGAACTTAGTTAATCTCTTTTAAAAAGATTGCTATCCATTTTTATGTACTGGTTTTTTCCTTAATAAAGCCTGGTTTCTTTTCTCTATATACTGCCTTTTCATCCAGCAAGCTCAATCTGCTTCAAGATTAGTTTAACCTTTATGAGGCTCTCCCTGTTTGTATAAGAACTTAATATAGTCCTGCCCTCCAGGAGACTATATTCCCAATGAACAAAAACTGGCAAAGTTGAACTTCCTCTGTTTATAGAATTTTAATAGACTGAGTTGTACATTAAAAAGAAAAAGGGGTTGATATAGAGATTACATTTTTATTGTGTTTATATGGTTTATGAAAGAGATTTTTGTGAATTAAGTTTAACTAAAAGGAACAATGTGACTTCATTGCTGAGGATGAAACCCTTTGTTGAGACAAATCAGGTGCCAAAATATATTTTTCAGGATTTAAAAACTACTCACAGTAAGCATTTATATAGCATTTCTTATATGCTAGATAATACCTAATGCTTTCCTTGCAAGAACTTATACAATACTCACAAAAATCCTAGAAGGCAGAAGCAATATTTAGACCTATTTTAAAGATGGGGAAATTGAGGTCCAGAGTGGCTGGGTAACTTGTAAACAGCTAATAATGTGCATAGGGACAAAGAATCAATACGAGCATTCTGGCTGGAAAGCTGGGCTTTGAACCTCTGCACCGCACTGTTTGATTGCCACAATGTAGGTGGCTCATGATGATAGCGCCATCCTGGTTTTGTCTGCTGAACTTTGAAGGCCAGCTGAAATTTGAGGCACCATCAATCCAAATTTCATTTTCACCTTGACTTTTTTTCTTGCCACATTCTTTATCAGAAATGAGGACTCACTTGATTTCCTTTTGTTTTCCTTTGCCTGAATACTAACTGTTTCTAAAATAACTAAAATGCAAGAGACAAGTGCTAGGAAGATTTAATGTCAATAATAAAATATCTAGAATTTTCCGTACTTTATTTTCAGGAGTGAACATAGGCCAAACCTTACCCTTGTTCCTAGATTTCTATAGAAAACCATTTGCATATCAGAACAGAGAATGAAGCTTTTAATGACCATAATGGAAACTAGAAATATGTCACTTTCCTGATAAGTTGTCATTTTGTGTATCTGTCTTCCTAGCACTAGAATACAAGCGTGTAAATTTATGGACCACCACCTATTAAAGAAACTGATATGACATTCCCAGCTTTTATAGCCTGTTCTCAAACTTGATTTTTATACTACACACTGGTTTGATTATATCTCTTCTCCTCCGGATTTAAGTTCTTAAAAGCTAATTTCCAACATCAATCCCTAAGAATTCATACAACTCTCGACACGAAAGCACATTATTTAGAAATTATACTCCCTGGTTGATGCCAGGAGTTTTTCAAAACAAGCCTCTGTAATACTTTGCAAAATCTTTTGCTATATTCTCAGAACCTTCTGACATTATGCTTAATTAAGGTTTATGCTTTAATATTGAACAATAAAATGAGACTGGCATAATAACACAGAAAAAAAAGTGGAAACAAAATAATTAGCAGCAACAATACCTGCTTATTGACTTGTATCATTGCATTTATGTATCCTTGCCAATTTATACTTTTTTTCAAGTTATTAATTATAGCTTCTGTAGCTATATATTTAAAGTACCTCAGGAACCATCTCCTAAACATCCCTAGATTTTAATGAAAAGCTAGTGATTATCGCCTTAAACAGCAGCAGAAATGCCTCTCAACCTTGGAGACACCAGTTAATCTTTAATTTCTCTTGTCTGTGAATGAGCAACCATTATTTCTCCCATTTTTCCTGAAGTTCATTACCAGTAATATACCTTGGCTTTGTTTACATATTCCTTACAACTCAGGAGGGATTTTTTTCCCCTGTCTCTGGATTGCTTTCTTTCTTTGGGGGAAGGAAACAATACCAATATCTTTCTTGACTGAAAACGATTAGGACAAAACCTAACGGATATTTGAAAAATAGGAAAGTTGTTTCGAAAATGTGCCAGCAAGTGGGGATGGGGGAGAAAAAACCCAAGGTGTGTGAGAGACATAAAAATTACTTTACACGTGTCCTTCAAAAAAGTTTAATACATAGTCAGGTCATATTACTGCACATCAAATTCTCCAGGTCTCTGGCTGCCAGTAGCAATTATCTGTAAAAGAACATGTTTTCCCTGGTGACTCACTATCGGGAATTTTTGAGTATACCTAAGCGTAGCCTTGAGCAAAACTCCTATGGGGCATATTTGGAATACAGGATTTCATTTGGATGCAATATCGAGGTTTCAGTGCAATATGTCTCTCCATATATTTTTACATCTGTTTTAACATATTGATGTGTTTATCTGCTGGCTTTAATTACATGAAATAAGTATATATAAATGTAAATAGTACTCCTGAGCTTCCACTCAACTTTTGTCACGAGGTATACAAATATATTTCCCTCGATGCCTAGATGATTTTATATTATAATGATGTCTCCTGAATTTTCACGATTACTTTACTAAAAAGGTGTTGAATATTTGCAGATTGCTGAGGCACCAGGTCTCCTTCTATTCAACCAGGTCACATTTCATTAGTTTCCAATGACCAGTGGGGTCTCAGCTAGTAAAATCTTCCGTGGCCATCCCAACCCTATACTAGTTAAGGATGATATCATCTTTTAAAAGTGGTGAAAATGTGAGTTCAAAGTTTTCAAACATTGCTGTGCTATTTTGCAGGGCCACCTAGAATGGAAAGAGTAAGTGTTTTAAGTTGATGATGATTAAGGATTTTTAAAAGAAGCTCAAAAACTCAAAGGTTTAAATTGTCACAAGGCTGTCTTAGGCACTTTAGGTACTGAGCGCGCATGCCGTGGTTTGGACGAGGATGCTCCTGCAGAGAAATGATCAATCCCAGAAAAGAGTTTTTCTAATTTATAAAAATCAAATATTCGAGTGCCTTACCAGGGTCAGACTTAGAAAGAGGCAAAATGGTGCTATTCTCGCTGAAAAGAGGCAGCAAAATAAAAAAGGAAAAAAGGCTTAGTCTAAAAATTAATGATCCCTACCTATTTGCAAGTTTTTAACTAGTACCTGGGAAGCCCTTCTTTCCGTCTGAGGACTGGAGCTAGCCAAAAGGAAACATTCGCTTTTATCTCTGTTTTCATGATGAGAAAGTTTTCCCTTTCCCACTGAGTCTGCACCTGCTCACTCAAGGGGGCCCAGAGGGACACAGTCCCACAGAGCAGTGATCACAGACGGGTCCCCAGGATTGGTTAGTGTACTCAAGGGAGCAGGCGAGGTGGATGGTGTTGTTCTAAAATTTGAAGCTGGGCCACGTATACACTCAACTTAGTTGGCAGGAGATTTTAAAAGAATATGATTTATCAACTCTTCAACCTGGGAGCCCTTGAAATGGATAAAGGGTGAGAATCCAATGGGTGTATTTATAGTTAGCCTGGGGTTTACCACGTACATATCATCTGAGGACATCAGGTGATTCCTCCTCTAAGAAAAAAATTTAAAATATGAGAGTTTCTTGCACATCTGCATTAGTTGGAAAAATCTGGACAACATCAGTTTTTACCCTAATACATCAGTTTTAATGTTTGCAAGGGCCATGTAAACCATTTGGGATCTTTATAGGGCCATATGCACTTTTATTACTGCAAAAAAAACAACAGTGTTACATTCATGATAAATAAAATTATTTGCAGGCCTTTGCAGCTCGGGCAATCCAGCAATACCGCATTTTAACTTCGGTGACCAAAAAATGTAAATGAAGTGGAAACAGCAGAAATTTTCATCTTTTCTGCTCATAGTAATTCTCACAGAATCATGAATGCCTTTCTTCTTCCTTCCTGGATCTCTCCAAATAGATCCCATTTATCTGATTGGATTTCTGTCCCATCTTTCTACATATTACAGCTAATTAGTACCCCCTGATGAGAAACAGTCCACTGATGGAAAAAGCAGTTAGATAAGATCTGCATTAACAAATGTAGTTCATTTAATATCATTTGTGCTGCTGCATTATTAATAATACATAATTACCCCGTGCAGGCTGGAAGGGGAGAATAAAACCGTTCTTTAATTTCTTGGCCTTTGCAGAGAAACAGTATATTAGAGAGAATAAAACAGCATTGACTATTGGTTGCCATCCATCACAGAGCTTTATGTGTCACACAATTTTATTAACTTTGGGTCTGGCCAGAATTTCTATATTTCAACACAATCGCAGATCACCCAGAGACAACCATTTTGCGGAGTTTTGAAAAGGCCAACTTCTTGTTTCAGAATGTTAAACGGGAAGCCCAAGCGATAACTATCAGAAAGTTGAGATTTTCAGTCTGTTACTGGGAATATTTCACTGCCATAGACAAATGAGCATCGTTTTGGTTGCTAACTAACGCTCACAAAATTTGACTTCCCACCACGGTGGAATCTGACTTCATGCTCCCCATCCTCCGGAATCCTGGCACGAAGCCTGAGTTAAAACAATAATACAAGCAGTGGTGGCAGAATTTGAAGATTGTCCAGCATTGATAACATTCCTACTTTATGCCACGTTTTACCCTAAACCCTTTACTTGTTTTCCTTCTCACAACAATCCTATGCAGAGGGTTACTATTTTTATTCCAGAGGTCGTCTAAGCCTGACAAGACCCCACAGATTGTCTTGAAATAAAAACCTCCAGAAAATAGGCCATGCTCTCTGCATATTTCTGTGCTGTGCTTTCTAGATAGCAAAGCCAAGACTCCTACCCAGATGGGGCAGTGGAAATACACGTGGAGCTGCCCTACAAGTGCCTCTTGGCACAGGTGGGGTGTGCCAGGATGCAGGCCCAGCAGCTGGCTCAGGGGAACCCGGTTCCCCTGAACCCAGGGGTCATGCCCAAGGAAAGAGAAGGATGAGGAAATGACAAATGCAAACATTAAAATTGGATACATGCTTATTTTCTCTAATTAAAGTCACATGTAAACCATTGTATTTTATTTATCAGCCCATTCATTTATTTAGAAAATACTTACTCAGCCCTTACTAAACCAGGCATTTGAAAGGAGAATTTTGAAATAGTAAATGGAGAATAAGGACATTTTTACTGTCCTCAGAAAGCTCACATGCTTCTTGTGAAGACAGGTACAAAAATAAATTATTGCAGCTTGGTATGGTCCAGGAACAACGGAGGCATAAGAGAAAATGCTCACCTCTGCTCAGTTGGTCAGGGAAGGTTTGACAAAGAGACTATAAACTATAGAAGAAGTGCTATTTTCCAGTTTTCTCTGAATGTAATATTATTGTTTTAAACAACAACCTACAAATTCTGCACGACTTCATAGTTGAGTGTATAGAAATTATGTCGTTTATTAGCACATAGCATCCTTCTCCCTAAGGTCATGGCGATCAACATTTCAATGGTCCTTTGAAATGCTTTTCAACCAGAGATGTAACAGAATGATTAGTGTGTGTGCTGACAACCGTGATAAGGAGAGAAAGAAGGTGGCTAGGATGTGGACTGGTAAAGGGATAGAATATTAGTATAGGACCATTGTTCACAGTGGGTTATTTTTTCCCTAAGCAGGTTCACAGATGTCTAATAGTTTTGTAGTACAAATGATTGTGGGTTTTTTTTCTCTCTCAAGGATTTTAATGTTTATAAGGTACAGGACAGAATAAATGTTCTCTGAAAGTTACATAACATCTGTACCATCATAGCGATTAGTCAGGTCTTAGTGCATCAAAAGCCATTTATCCCTCTATGATTTCCTGTGTCCTCCACTTCTCCTGCTCAAAAGTGGGCAGCCAGCTCTCTGTTTTAAACTTAAGGCTCTGCATCAGTCCTCCTCCCACCTCCCAGGCATTGAAAAAAGATAGCCATAATACAGTGGAGATCACCAGCATGTACCAGAACTTATTCTTTCCTCCTCCTGGGCAGACGGTGAGACTGTGCGTCTCACTCTTCCCTGAAGTTAGACAAGTCGTGTGACTGAATTCCAGCCAAAGAAACACACGCAGCAGCGGCGTGCTCGTCCCTGGGACCTCCTGCCCATCACCCCCCATTCTCTCTCCTGTCTCTGAGGTTCTGCAGGATAGGAGAGGCCCACTAAGGGAGGACCTGGAGCCCCAAGTCACTGCTTAGAGCAGAGCAATACAGATCACCAAACCAGCAACACCAAAAAACTTAGATTCTAGTGTGAAATTTTAGCATCATTTACTTTGGCATTTGGCCTCCCCTACGGCACCTGAGCTCTTCCCGTAGTTTACCAGAATTAAAGGATGTGCAGTGTAGTGCAAGCAGCATCGGACATCACTATTGTGCATAGTGGAGCTGGGTGCATCAATCACCACTCTCAGGAAAGGTGGGGGCTCTGGGAGCAGAACCGATTCTCTTGTGGGGTGGTGGGTGGAGCGGTATTAATCACTTTTTCATGTAGGGTGGGGGGTACTGAAAACCACCAACCCTCTGGGAGAGTGGAGCTTTCTATCTAAACCTCTCTCCCTCTTGCAAGCCTCTCTAATCCCACTGTCCCGGTTGTGCCCCCCATCTCTGCTTCCTTAGAACATTGTGCTTCTATTCCCTGGCACGTAACACACCAACTGAGTCACTAATTGGTTGCTGAATGACTATCTTCTTCTCTGTACCTTAAGTCTTCCTGAGAACTGGGAGTGTTTCGTCCATGGCTGCAACCTCCCAGCCCATGCGTCTGACACATAGTCGGTGCTTGTCAAACATGCCTTCATTTACCAGCTCTCATCTCTAGTTATTCCAGCTTAGTTTTTCACGTTCCCAACAGACAAGAGATTGCAATTTTAGGTGATTATAATCAATAACTTATAAAGCCCTTTCTAATTATGAGATTATGATTTTAAGAACTCCTTCCCAATAAACACACACTCATAGAAAACAAATACTCAAACATTAGCTGCCGTCACCATAGAGGCACACAAATAGATATCCTAGAAAAAAATTCACCCAGAAACCCCCCAAGAGCCATCCCTTGACCACCTCAACAGCCACAAACATGCACACAGAGACACACAAAAAACACACAGAGGGACAGGGACGCACCTCCGAAGACACACCCCTCCACTATTGACATATTCAAGCGAATACATTACATACTCTAAAAGTCATTTAACACCTGCCATTTTGGTGACATTTATTCTACGCCTTCCCACCTCCTTCAATAAAAGAGAAATGCATAAATCCAAAATAAAATAACACTCTCACTTCTATTACTTCTTCTGCTTTCCTCAAATCAGTGTCCTCTGTGGGAAGAAGTACACGCAGGGCACAGAGGGGAACAAATGTTCCTCCCAAAGTCCTCTATTATTCTGTCATTTACATTGCAAATGTTATCAAAAATGCAAATATACGTGACATCTCTAATTGTTTCTAGATCTTATGCTACGATAAACAGTGGCTTGGTTAAATCGCATTTCCAGGAATAAAAGAGCTGAGGATTTGTTGTTGTTCTCTATATTTAGAGGCGCTTAGCAAAAACCACAATCATACTGCTTTTAAAAAGTTACCCATCCAAACTAACATGTTCAGCTCACAAGTGATGCGATACTTTGGTTAAAGAATTTGATAGACAATCTCGCAAGTCGGTCAATGATATGTGAGGATTATCCACAAATATTTAGCTGGGGAAAGAGAAAAGAAGAAGATATATAAGAAGAACAAGAAGCAAGTTACTAGGAGGAACTCTGAGGAGACCTCCAGACATCTAAGCTGCTCTGGTTTTCTCTCTTCTTCTGGAAGTTTACAGACATATCCCCCGACCCCCAACTGGAGTAGCCATTATGGCTCCCTCCACTTTCCCAATTAACCCCACTCAGTCTGCAGGTGGAACACCATTTAAGAGAGTGCGGTCAGCCCCTTTCAGATGCTGGGGAGGCAGCTCCTGGCAAAGAGAGGAAGACCAGCAGCCATTTGTTTCTGGCCTTTGCCACAGTCAGTCTCTTTCTTTCTTCCAATGCATCTCATCGTGCGTATCATAAAGGTGCTGGGACACGGGCCAGAGCCGGTCTGAACAGGACATGAAGCGAATTACACCGCTGTTCTTTCCATCATCCGTCCTCACTGCAAGTCAGCACACACCCACGTGTTCCCTTTTCTATGGAGGACAACCAGGCAATAGGGCCACTTAGGGCAGCATTCAAGCAGATAGCACACGGAAGACAGGAGGCGACCCTGCCTTTCTGGTGGTTAAGATTGACCTTGTAAAAGACTCAATACTTTATTTGAGCATCAATTCCTGGAGCCACTTTCTCCCCATCTTCTGCCTTCCCCCACTACTGCCCTGCAATTTGATTTATTTCAAATTGCACCCTCTGGTGGGCTTGGGAAAGTAAACTCAGAGCAACGTGAATGCCAGGATGGTTCCTAACACTCAAGGGAAAACCAGCTCGTCTTTGACAGACCTTAGATGAGAGTGGGATGAAAACTGTAGTTCTCCCCTAGGGGAAAAAATGCACATTTTAGCACACAGGCATAATTTTGCAAGAAATTTCAGAACATCCTTTTTATTCTTATTTAACCCTTCAACGGACGCCAGAACA
Source organism: Arctocebus calabarensis (assembly GCA_963573935.1). NCBI lineage: Eukaryota > Metazoa > Chordata > Mammalia > Primates > Lorisidae > Arctocebus > Arctocebus calabarensis. Next base: position 47,836 of record CAUYON010124857.1, read on the forward strand.
CAAGGCCTGGAATGTCTGTCAACATGCCACCGTGGTCAAGCTGGCTGCCACACATGGAAAGAATGTGACCTTGGAGGGAGAGGCCTGGATCTGCTGCCTACTGACTCTGTGAAACTGAGCTGCTTAATTTCTTTGATGCATTCCTTCCTTCCTGCTATGAATGAAAATAATCCCACCTGCCACATAGACTATGCATAGTTCAAACCTCCAGTGCCATATACAATGCCTGGGACGTACAAGAGAATCAGTGAGTGATCCTAAGTTCTTTTATACAGTAATTTTCACAAGAAATCTATGAGGGAATTATTATTATAATCCTTGTTTTACATCAGAGAATATTTAGACATAGAGAGATTATAAAACCATTATAAGTTTGAGTAAGTTGCCACAACTCATTTTCTAGTTTTCTACTAGCTAATACTTACTAAGCATGTCACCCTCACAAGCATTTATAGGCATGTTAAGTAGTTTGCCTGAGCTCACTCAGCTGGTAAAGGGCAGTCGGGCATTAAACTCATGCTGTTGGCTCCAGAGTCCATGCTCTTCAATGGAAGTTCTCATAAATTCTCCTGATATTATGGACTAGAAATTTTAAAAGAAAAGCATAATATTTTTACCTGCAATACACTAGGGTGGGAAGCTCATGAGGAAGATTAGATTGGTAATTGGAAATAGTGAACAACATGTTCTTTGAATATCTGGGTGTGGTGTGAATCCATGTTAGTTTACAATTCCAAAGGACTCCAAGAACCTGTCTAATGAAACACCTGCAGTATATTTATCAACAATGAGGAAGAAGAAATGAATGACATTAAATCTGTGGTTGATGCAAAGCTGAGAGTTGTAGTAAATACATAAGGCAGCAGAATTAGGATCGGAAAAGCTAGCCACTAGCTGGCCCCATGAGCCATGTATAAACAGAACAAATTTAATCCAGATAGTTAACTAAGGCACAAAGGACCAATTATACAAGAACAATGGCTGAGCAAGGGTGCCCAAGTGTTTGAAAGTTTACCCCATGGAAGATGGATTAGACTATGAGGTCCAAGTGTAGAGAGTAATAACCATTTCTTGAGTCTTTAATATGCACCAGACCTAGGGGCCATCTCATTTAATCCTAAAATGTGTGTAGTGTTATTTATGTTCAATCAGATAAGGAAACTGGGATTCAAAGCCCAAGGTCACATGGCTAATAGGTAGCAGAACCAAGTGTTAAATTACATTTGGGCTCAAAGCAGCCTCCATACTTGAGTAATAATGTTTGACCCAAAGTGGCCTCTGTACATAGTGAACTATACCCTAATTTGATATGTAAACAAGTTGTAAGGTAATCTAGGAGTATACCCTTGTAACTAAGCAACTGAGTCTCAGCCAATCGGAACAGTGCAAATGTCAGCCAATTCCAGGCAGAATTCTGTCAAATGATGCCCAGATAAGGGTATAATCAGGTAACAGGTGGCTTCTGTGCATAATTTTCTGCTTTATGGTTATAAATATAGCTCATCAAGCATTGGAGGTGGGAGGATTCTGAACCATCTTCATCCAGGATGCTGCTTGGTTTTAGAAAATTTTCTTGCTCTATTAAACGTGGTTCACTGTAACCATCTTTTCAAGTTTTTCTCTAACACATATGTCTGACTTCAGAAGCCCTGGTTCTTATACTAGGATGTAAATTGCCTTCCTAGCATAAGACAATCAGCTTAAGAGGAACTGATCCTCCCTCCGAAACTTAGCTCATATTCCAATACTGGAGACAGAAGCACAGTCAACCCCAGGGGAGGATGGTAGCAAATCAGACGCAGGTCAGAAGCAAGACTGTTTTCTGATTCTCAGTGCTGATGATTCTATCTCTGGAAATTTGAAGAAGCTGGGTTCCTATATCAGGTGACTTTGCCTTAGCAAAATCCAACCGCAGATCTTACTGCTTTGCAATAGCAGAACGCTTTTTCTCACTCTGGATCTCAAGGTCAGCAGTGGCACAGCTGTGGCTTGGCTCCAGGTCAGGTTCCAGTGACCTCACTTTTCTTCTCATTCAGGGGACAAGTTCAGGGAGCAGCTGCTACCTGGGCGTGTTGTTCACAAACGAGGGCCAGAGGCACACGGCACATTTGAAGCCTGTGTTGAGAGGTGAGCGTTGAGTTTGCTCACACCCTGCTCCCCGGCTCTGTGCCTCCCTAGTAGCCTGCATTTGAACTGCAGCAGATTTCAACCCTCCCCTTTTAAAGATGAAAATCAGTTCTTAAAAATTCTCCATTGCCCCTCAGATGGTTACTACAGTACTCCAACCGAGATTTTGTTTCCTTTTACTTATTTTCTTTGACCTTGAAAGAAACAATCAGAAGAAATGGTAACCCCAGAATGACCTGAAATAAAGGGGGAGTGGAATAAGAAGCTTCCACGCTAGTGAAAAAGGGCATAGATATTTAACATGATTGCATCTTTAGCTATGGATGCTCATTATTTATTTCTTTAAACTTCAGAAACATCCCTCACATGTAAGCCTCCAAGCACATTTACAAGCACTGTTAAGGAAAAAAAAAAAAAAAAGATTGAGAAAGCTGTATTATCTATTTATTCCAGGAGAGGTTTACTTCATTTATTTAATTGTTTATTTATTTATTTGATTTATACAGCTGGGTCCAGCACAAGCCCCTGGGCATGCTCACATCAATTAAAACCACGGAAAGAAGCAGAACGCTGAATGCAAACAAAATCAACAATTAATGGACTATCCCCCACTGTAAAGCACTTCAGCAGAACCTTCAAATCATTTCTCTCCCCTGGCCCCCTTGGGAAGAAGGCTGGGTTAACAGATGGTTAAATAATGTTAAAAGAAGAGAATACAACGTTATACCTTATATGGAAAATGGAAGAAAGACTGTATGCAAAATCCTTGAATAGTTTGTCAGTAGAGCTAAGGGTTGGATGTGTGGACCTAGGGCTGAAATTGGCAGTGGCAGAGATCTGGCTGGATTGAGTGATGGTGGAGGAAGGAGAGGTGAAGAATTGCTGAGTACGGGTAGACATTAAGCAAAATGATGTTCATGGTAACACCAAATCCTCTGGACTTGCTGGGAGTCTTACCAGTGTGAGTGATCTGGTCTAGATTATAGCAGAATCTCCATAGTTGACCACCTCCCTCCATTGACCACCCCATTAAATTGACCTAAATTTCATAGAGTGGACGTGCACCACATGTATTCAATATACAGTCGGCCTAGTTCCTTATGCTGACCACCTCTGTGTGTTGACCAGTTTGTTATAGTCCCTCAGGTGGTCAACGTACTGAAGTTCTATATTATTTCAATGAAGGCACAATCGATCTACAGGCTGGAATTGGTCCAAGGAGCAAAGCTAGATGGAATGAGCCTCACCCCCTACCATGGCACTTATTTATAGGTTTGCCCAAGAAGAGCTAATGAACACCTAGCTTCTTTAAGATCTCTAAGAAAGATGGGAAGGAAACTCCAGCCTCAGAAACAAGGCTATGAAGGTTAGAGACCAAGGCTCAAGGTCTCCTGACGGCCAAGGGAACAGCTCTGCTTTCCATAGTCACAGAAATCAACCAAAGGCCTCCTCTCTGCACAATCTGAGCCTGCTCTTCACTATGCCACAAAAGGAGAAAATAAATGTGCCTGCAGACCTCAGAGATGGGTCTGTCATAATTTAACGCGATGCTTTACATTCTTTTTAATTAACTTACGTTATTGCATCAACATTTCTTGAATGCCTGATAGGAAGTTGACACTCCTTACACAGTGTGGTCCCTGCCGTGAAGCAGTCCACGTTCCCATCAGCAATCCCAGGAAAGAGAGTTCTGTGTGTTAGAATAAGCAGGGGCATAGAGAAAACCACCCGGCCTTGCCGGACCTTCCAAGCACAGCTCAGAACTGCACTTCTCGAAGATTTCACATGTATTTATGATTTGCATATTTATAAAAGTAATGGAGGTGAAAAGTTTTTAAATGGCTTGTTGCATTTTCTGTCTGCTGATTTTAAGCAGATGTATCTATCATTACAAAATTTAGAAATACTCTAAATATCCAGTAGGAAAGGAATGGTTAAATTGTGGTGAATCAATGAGGTGGAATATTAACGTAGCATTAAAAGAGATCATTGAAATGACCAAGCTGCAAAGCAGAAAAGTAACACAAGCTTGTGTGTGCACAGAAATGATGTGTGTGAACAAAAAATTGATGGAAACGCAAGACACAGTAATAAAATTCTAGCTAAACAGAATTGTGTTCTTTTAAAATTTCCTTTAATATTGTTCTTTTTATAGTAAACTTAAATCTAAGAGAAAAAGTTAGAAGTCAGCTTCTCTTATTTTTCTCTGTTCCCGTGATTTCCACTGTGTATTTGTGGATGAATACACACACGAAGTGAGCACTTTTCTCCACTGGGGAACCTGTGTGTACTTCTCACTTGCCCTCTGATGAAAATAGCCCCTATCAAAGTGGACAGGAGCGATCCAGCATTCATCCTGGAGCCTTGGGGGTAGCACTGAAAATTCTCTTTGTTTTGGGGATGTTCATTGCTAAGAAGACCGTAGTAATTCAGCTCTGCTCTGGGACTACATTGCAGGGGAGAGGAATGGGGACTGGTTGGCAGCTGGTGGAATTCCTCCCATGGGGAGGCAGTGCCACTATGGTGACGCTCCTGGACTCTCCCTCTCACTGGCTCATTCTCTGCCAAGACAGGTCTAATGGGCAAGGGAGATGCAGGATCTGAACACACCTGGCCCTGCCCCTTCTCTCTGCCCCTCCCCCAGGTATCTTTACAGGAGAAGATTCCGTCTCTGTGGAGTCTTTTTTTTTTTTTTTTGAGACAGAGTCTCACTATGTTGCCCTCTGTAAAGTACAATGATGTCACAGCTCACAGCAACCTCAAACTCTTGGGCTTAAACAATTCTCCTGCCTCAGCTTCCCAGGTAGCTGGGACTACAGGTGCCTGCCACAATGCCCAGCTATTTTTTGTCATGGTTGTCATTGTTGTTTAGCTGGCCCAGGCCAGCTTTGATCCTGCCAGCCTTGCTGTATGTGGCCAGGAATGTAACTACTGTGCTACAGGGGCTGTCTGTGGGGTCAGTCTTATCCAGTGTGGTGCTATCAGAGAGGTACATGGTCTAGATCTATTATTCAGCATCAAGCAAGGCACATTTTTTTCAATATTAGCTGTATTGGTAATAACAGGGGTTTTTTGGTTCCCCATCTCTTTTATTCCTGGTCTGTATTTGCAGGTATGAACAGAATCCACATAAGGAAGGCAGATGCTATTTATTGGGCCCCCTTGAGCCCTCTTAAAAACCAATTTCTCTAAAAAGATTGCTGAGACAGACACGAGCGAACAAGAAGTTTATTGGGGAATGCCGTTGGAGTATCCACTGTGCCAGATGAAAAGAAAAGATTGGGCAGGGGGAGGGCCTGGCCAGGCACGGCAGAGGCATCAGCTGACGGGCCTCAGGCAGTCCTGCGGGGTTGCTTTGAATTGGGAGGAGTAGTTGAGCCTTTACACTTAGCTGCTCAGGCCTGGAGGGAAAGGGTGACACTGAGTGAGAAAGCTGAGGACACTTCACAGAAAGGGCTGCCAGCCAAGGCCTTTGACCATCAGCCTTCCTAGAAGCTGGGGGAAGGTCTGGGTTTGGAACAGTATCCTCCACCCTCCCCAAGAGGTTCTCTGGCTAAAGATTCTTTCAACTGGACTAGAGTCAGGCAAACTGATGTATTTTTGAGGATGTAGCAAAGTATTTCAAGAATGGAAGATAAAGTATTCAATGTACTCAGCCCTACTATGAAACTAATTTATAGCTTTCATATGAAGGCTATAACCCAATTATAGCACAAGAATATGGGAAAAGGGGCAAGGGATGGGAAGGGAGAGGGAAGGATGGGTGGAGAGAGGGTAATTGGTGGGACCGCACCTATGGTGCATCTTAGCAGGGTACAGGTGAAACTTACTGAATGCAGAATATAAAGGTCTTAATACAATAACTAAGAAAATGCCACGAAGGCTATGTTAACCAGTTTGATGAAAATATTTCAGATTGTATATGAAACCAAGACATTATACACCATGATTGTGTTAATGCACACAGCTATGATTTAATAAAAAAATAAATTAAAAGATTTTCAAGATCATGTGCTCTACATCTGTATTCATTACATTCTTCTGAATATACAGACACAAACACACTTACCCCAACATTATAGAGCCCTCTGCCCTGTTATAATCAGCTGGCAGAAATTAAATTCTAATGAGCTCCTCAAACTTCCCCTGTCTTGGTACAGTGTATGTAGTCTTCATTTGTTCCATAATTTTTTTTCTTTTAGATAGAGTCTCGCTACGTCACCCTCCATAGAGTGCTGTGGCATTATAGCTCACAGCACCTCAAACTCTTGGGCTCAAGTGATCCTCTTGCCTCAGCCTTGAAAGTAGCTGGGACCATAGGCACCCACCACTACACCCAGGTAGTTTTTCTATTTTGAGTAGAGACCAGGTCTCACTTTTGCTCAGGTTGATCTCAAACTCCTGACCTGAGGCCATTCACCTGCCTTGGCCTCCCCAAATGCTAGGATTACAGGTGTGAGCCCCCACACCTGGCCATGTTCCATGACCTTTTACTGAACGACTTCTAGGCACTGTGTCTGGTTTGTGGACTGTTCTTGCCTCCATCAGGGTTTCAGTCTGAGCATAAACATTTGTTCCAAATAAGTCATTCTCACAGCCCCAAACTACATTAGTCCTCTGTTCTAAGTTCCCCTACTTCTTCATCCTGATCTAATTATTCTTACTTTCAAAATCCTATGTTGTTCTCATCATTGCTACTGAGGACCATATTTACTTTATTTGCCTCTCTATCCTTAGTACCTTACAATGTAGGTAAGCAATGATCACCTACCTCATATAGTGGGTGATTAATAAAATGTGTTGAAGCAAGGAATGGATTCACAAACTAAATATCAGGCATTAGGACACGTGAAAACCCACATGAGTGCTGTCCAAGAGACTCTGCAAGGCTCCACAAAGGAAAGGCATAGGGTCAAGGATATTTCAGGATGACCACTCAAGGAGCACATTTATGCAAACAACTATTAAGTCTAGTGACTGCTTATAAATTCAACACGGTCAGCCCCTGGGGTGATGAGGCTGTAGATACAGGTTATGGTCATGAGCTACATAAACATTTTAGGGGAGAAACCTGGGAGTCACAAGCATGAAACCAAGAACTCATCCAGAGCCATCAGAGTGAAATACACATAGACAAGAGAAGCACCGTGCATGTCACTGAGGCTTCAGCAGAGTTCCACGTGAGGCAGGTCTCTGAATACACTGGGTACCAGTTGACAGCAAAGGGCAGAATGACAGTCTTAGAGAAACCAAACCAGAAAGCCTGGCTCTCACGTCCTGGAGCATTGCCCAGACACCTTGCCAAGGCAGGACTCCAACCTGGGCATGGACCAATTGTCATCCCCATGAAGCAGCCTCTTGCACATCTAGTAGCATTTTTTCCCCCTTTTGGTTGATCCCAAGTTATTTTCTAAATAAACATGAGCAAGTCCAAGAGGTGCTGAGTCAGAAGTTCTGGAGGCAGCCAGGTAACACGAGGACTTGACATGATCCAACCTCTGCCCAGGTAGATTCAGCAGGAAGCAGGTAGGTCACAAAGCTTCCAGGAGAGTTCTCTGCAGTAGGAACAAAGCAGCAGCAAAGGGCTGCAGCTCACCATGAATGAGACTCAGGAATGGGGAAGCCAAAAGTCATAGGCCATTATTAACTCTATTAGCCAAACACACAAAGTGAGGGTCTGTAGAAAAGGAGAGGAAGGCAAAGAGAGAAATTGGAATGCCTGCTTATGTTTGCATATGTGCAAAACTTCAGAAATTTTCTATCTGAACAGTAGACCGTGGATATTGAAAGTTGAATCTTATTTTCTAAAAGCATTTAAATAACTGACAGATTATAATCAATTCGATTTTGGGTAAATAGTGGTTAAAATACCTTTAAAATATTTTAAGGATATCAGATACTAATATAGAAGCTATATATGGTATATACTTCGTGTGTGTGTGTGTGTGTGGTAAAGATCCAAAAACAACTCTATTTATCAGAATTGAATAAAAGCAAAAAAAAAAAACATTAGCAACGCTATTGTCCTTGACCATCATCTTTTACATATAATCCTTTAAAGTGCATTTTCACTAGCATTCTTAGAAACTTTCATCAATTCCTAGCTCTAAGATTTCTGGAGCTTCCTACAGATCTGGGCTTCCTCTCTCTCCTTTGCTAATATGTCATAGCCTTGAGAATAACAGTTGTACTCAATTTTTAAAATGTACATGTACTTGAGCCTCCATTCCAACTATTTTCATTTAATTCACACACGACATGGTTCAATATTCTTAGTGTTATGTTTGGAGTCATCCCCAACAAAATGGCATTGGGGGGGTGCAGGTTTACCAACATTTTAGCAGAACTTGTTTTTAAAAATTAAATGATATGTTGTTGTCATATTTGTAAGTCAACTTACAGAAAGGCAACTCCTTCACTAAAAGTGTGGCCTGTGGTGGTGGGGAGGGGCTTCAAGAAAGGTCTTCTCAGAGTCCATAGATCATTGTTTAGAAACCACTGAAATGGTAGAGAGAGACCTGAGAAGAATTAGGAAAACTTGGCTGTACCCATGGTTGTGTCACCAAAGAAACCTTAACCAGCCATGTCACACCCCTGAGCCTCAGTCTTCTCCATGCAAAACAATAGAAGTGGAATAAATAATTTGGAAGGCTCAGCCTAACTAAATAAATCTTAGTGTCCTGAAAACAAAAGCTTACTGACCTGGGTAAATTATGCCTCTTTTATTAAAAGTTTGTATATGTCCCTTAAAATCAATTTTTGAACTTGTCAAAAATTTCCAGTTCTCCTATTTATCCTTAGATTGATTGTTTTTTCTTACTCTCTAGGATCACTTAAAACTGTAAAGTTAGAATTCTATCCTTTTTTTTTTTTTTAGAGACACTTTGTCACCCTCAATAGAGTGCTATGGTGTCACAACTCACAGTAATATCCAGCTCTTGGGCTTAGGCAATTCTCCTGCCTCAGCCTCCCGAGTAGCTGGGTCCATAGGCACCTGCCACAACCCCTGGCTATTTTTGTTGCAGTTTGGCTGGGGCTGGGTTCAAACCCACTACACTCGGTATATGAGGCCAGCGTCCTACTCACTGAGCCACAGGCACGGCCCTAGAATTCTATTCTTGAATGTTTTCTGGTTCTCTTAGTCTTTCTTCCCTTTCAGGAATTTTGCTGTGCAATTATGCCTATCCCATCTCCTCTTGTTTTTAAAATTTCAGCCCTCCTGGACTCTAGCAGCACATGTGACTAGGTTCAGCCTCCCTTGCTCTTGGGAGGCACTTCAAGATGACATGGCTTAGACACTTTTCCTCCCAAGTTTAAATAACTTCTACTTCATTGGCCAATTTCCCCACATAGTTCAGAATTAGAACTAGACTAAGAGTTTCCCCATTCCCTTTCTTAATCCTCTGGGAAGAGAAATGATCAGAATTGTGGACTCCTTGGTCACATGGGCAGTGCAGCAAATCCCATAATCTCTTGGGTCTTTACCGTGTCTCACTGTCCACCCTTAGAGTTGAATGGGAGTGAAAAAAGCCCAACTCGAGAACAAACCCATTACAAGCATTAACATAGAGAGCACGGCTGGCAGCGGTCATTCAGCTGGTCTCCTTCCTGTTGAGGATGGACTGGCAGGACAGGGGCTGCTCTGCTGTGTGGCTCAGACTAGCCTGCTCCACTTGGCACCTCTTGTGTGAATACACACTCTTGTCTCAAATACAAGTGAATGGGCGACTCAGATATCTATGCCTCTTAGCAGAGAGCCACAGGAACTGAAGATAGCTATGAGCACCCAATTTTTCATTATATCTTATTTCTCATCAGCGCCTCATAGTTCAAGTTGGAACTTTTACTTAGATGTCCCAAGTCACTTCTAATAGACCATGTCTAAAATCAATATTATCTTCCTGCCAAATCATTCTCTTTCCTAAACTCCCATTAATATATCTCCTATTCCCCCAGCTTCCCAGGCTAGAAAATTTGGACCCACCCAAGACTTTCCTCTCCTCTACGACCTTCTAGCTAAAACTCATTTATTTGGTAATTGATGGCAGGTCATGGGGAAAAAATCTACTCACTTTAAAGAATTCTTTACATATATTTTTTTTTACTTGAAGCAAATACACTGTAAGGTTTGAGGGAATCGTGTGCATTTTGACTGCTTATTTAACTTCTCCAGAGTTTAAACACAATCTGAGGGTTAAAGAATTATAATTACAGAGGTTGCATGATAAAAATGGTTTTTCAGCAAAACATTTCTGAGTGCTCATTTGTTAATTGGTTTTTCTTTCTATGCCAAATGCATTAAGAGTCTGTCCTATTTTAAATGTAATGTAATTAGATATGGATTCAAGAGAAAAGTAGACATTATGGAAGTTTTGACCTCAGTTTTCTTGGAAATTATTATTACTAATTATTTTCTTCAAATGTTTATTCATAGCATCCTGTGCAAAGCCACAGAGACCATCGAATACCTGTCTGATTGGGGGCTGATAATGGAAACAGCACGGAGCTGAGATCCCAGTTAAGTAAGTTTCATGATGCGACGTCTATCTGTATCAACCTCCTGCCATATCTTTCCCACGGAATTATTCTAAATTTCCCACTGTGAAAGGTATATAAAATAAAAAAGATAAAAAAAATCAACCCAGAGCAACAGGCAAAGATGACTATAGACTAGTAACCCACATGGGGGGCAGGCATTTTTCTTACTGCCTGGCATCACTGGGCGAGGCTTTAGAATCACAAAGCCTCCCTTGCTTACTAAGCCTGAATTCACATACAGAACCATGCGCTCCACAGGAGGTGATGCAGATTGGCTGGAGGAGACTGAGGTGTCCGTGTCTTGAGCAGAATGTGGACTTTCTCTTGGAGGAAAAAGGGGAACAAGAACAGGGACCATTTGAAGTAGCGGATACCTGATGAAACCCTAATTTCAAGGCTCAAACTAAGATTAGAATTAGCAAAATCACTAAATCATTTATTTATTTATTTATTTATTCATTTATTTATTTTTGAGACAGAGTCTTACTGTCTGCCACTCTGGGTAGAGTGCTGTGGTCTCATAGCTCACAGCAACCTCAAACTCCTGGGCTTAAGTGATCCTCCTGCATCAGCCTCCTGAGTAGCTGGGACTACACAGGTGCCCACCACAGTACCTGGCTAGTTTTTCTATTTTCACTAGAGATGGGGTTTCTCTTGCTCAGGCTGGTCTCGAACTTCTGAGTTCTAGCAATCCACCCACCTCAGCCTCCCAGAGTGTTAGGATTACAGGCATGAGCTACCAACTGCAAAATCACTTTTGCAGACAAAAGGACGGTGTCTTTAGGACCTGCCAGGATGCCACAGGACTGGGTACACTGCTTGAACCTTCCAATGCTGCTTCTGCACCCACAGACATTTTTATGCCCAATGAGATCATCTTTAAAAACCCTTCATTTTATGGGTTTTACTTTCTTTCTTTTTATTTATTTTTCATTACTTATTTATTCATTTTTTCTGAGACAGTCTCACTTTGCCACCCTGGGTAGAAGGTCAGTCATAGTGTCATAGTTCACAGCAACCTCAAACTCTAGGGCTCAAGCAATTCTCTAGCCTCAGCCTCCCAATTGGCTGAAACTACAGGCATCCGCCACAATGACCAGCTATTTTTAGAGATGGGGTCTTGCTCTGGCTCAAGCTTGTCTCAAACTCCGGAGCTCAGGCAATCCACCCACCTTGACCTCCAAGCATGCTAGGATTACAGGTGTCAGCCACCATGTCTGGCCTAGTCTCTTTCTTTTGATATTATCTGTAGGGAAAATTATTTGGTGGGGTTCGGGGTAGGGTAGAAAGAGGCTTATTTTGAGGCTTGGCACTTCACTTGGTCATCATGGCTATTTGAAGGTAAAAAAGAAAACTGCAATGTTTGTTCTTCAGAATCTTAGAAATTATCTCATATCCAGTGACCTGTGGCATTTTTTTCCTTAGCGGTAACTGAACTCCTCTGAGATAGTAAACCATGCCATTAGGAGGGATGAGTAATTTGTACCTTAAATCTGCTTTTATTAGAACAGAGTTAGTGTGGACATTGGGTTAGGTAAGATTCATTGGGAATAAACTGAGAACATTTACAACCTAACAGAAGAGGCCAGACTTTCAACAAAAACCAAGTTTGGGGTTCTAGTTCTTCTGTTTTGCTTTTTTAACTTTTTGTTTTTTTGTTCGGGGGTTGGATTCTTCTTTTCTGGCTTTAGTTTAGTTTTATTTTGTTTTGTCCTCTAGATGGAAGTGGGAACAGATGGAGCTTGGAGGCCATCCCAGGACACCATGACTGTCATCTGCTAATAATTCACGGCTGCCCCTGTCTCCAGGTAATTGTCCTTAGCAGACAAGTGTTCTCTCACCAAGGAGATTCCACTTACCTCATGACCTCCCACTCTGGGAGGCAGTCCATAGATGACATTTGCCTTGAACTAGGGGGTTCAGAAGACTCACGGCTGGACAAGTCTCTAGTGAGAGCTATGTTGGGAGGCAGTCGATAGATGACATTTGCCTTGAACTAGGGAGTTCAGAAGACTCATGGCCGGACAAGTCTCTAGTGAGAGCTATGTTGTCCTAAAGTCCATTATAGAACAGGCCAATGCTGTATGTGGCTCTCTCTCCTCTTCCTTTTCCTGATGCTCCGAGTCCGTCATGGTGTTTTTCTAAGAGCACTCTCCATAAGTCAAGGGCACAGGACTATGTCATATGTTGTCTCTTACAGACCCAAATTAAGGCGAATGGTGTTTTTATTTGCTTTTCCTGTCTTGTCACGGACTTTGTAATCTCTATAATGTTAACAAATTATTGGATGCCAATAAAGAGATTATTAAATTAGATTATTAACTATTTGAGGGCTTCCTGATATGCTGACTCGCTGGCTTACATCCTCTGGGAAACCACTGTAAGAGGCAAATCCAGCCCATATGGTGACAAAATTCAGCTGGGAAATACATAAAAAGCCATAAACAAATCAAATGGTAAGATTTAAATAGTTGAGGACAACATCAGCAGTGGCAAGGATTAATCACCAGGTAAATTAGGAAGAAAATCACTTTAGCAGTTGTTCCCACCCAAAGTCAGACAACTTAGATTCCACTTTGCTTCCATTTCTTACTGACTCTGAAAATTGGCACAAGTTGCTCCAAATCCTAGGCTTCAGTTTTCTCTGTGAGATGAAGGTTAATGACCAGATAATCCTACAAGTCTTCCTGGGCTTTAACTCCTTGGACCACTTGAGTGTCTTCCTGGGGCTGGGGTGGCTTCAGGTAAGTCAGTGTTACAATGGCTGGTAATGGGGTAACATACAAAAGTGAAGTGAACCCCCGGCATGGTCATCATCAGAGTCTCTTGGAAGTCCATCCTATAGTGTAAGTCACATGGTAAAAGGATTTAATGCCAAGGTGAAGAAATGCAGACTTTATCCCACAAAATAAAATCTGATCGATCCCACTGGTGTGGGAAAGATGGCACTTAGGCTCTTTTCTTGTTCTGGGCCCTGTTTCCCTTTTCCTTAACCTCCAGGACACCTGCATGCCTATGCAGCTGTCTGAGCTATCTGCAGGTTCTGAAAAATACCAAGGCCTATCACACTCCACGGCTTTTGTACATTCCCATCCATTTGCCAAAATCATGGTCCCTTCCAATGCCCAGATCATTTCTCAAGAGTTAATATAACCCACCATGTCCTATACGAATCCTTCCCTCCACCCATCTCACAAGTCAGAGCTGTTCACTTACTCCTCAGCACCTCCCTTGTACTATCACTTACCACATTGTCTTGTAATCAGCAATTCATATACTTTCTTCATTCATTAGAAGGTCATGAGTTCCTTGAGAATAAGAGCTGGGTCCTCATTGCTTTATCCAGTTACCCCCATACCCTACAGCCCCTCTATCCTACACGTGTCAGTTCTAGCACAATGCCGCATAAAAAGCATGTAGCTATGTAACTCTAGGTAGAACATGTGAATTAGCACTGCATCATGTCTTGTGTGGCCCCCAGGTACTTTTGCCTTCATGGACCACTTTCTCTATTTAAAAGAAGGAAAATTGGCTCGGCGCCTGTGGCTCAACAGGCTCAGGCGCCAGCCCCGTACACCTGAGCTGGCGGGTTTGAATCCAGCCCGGGCCAGCCAAACAACAATGATGGCTACAGCCAAAAAATGGCCGGGTGTTGTGGCGGGTGCCTGTAGTCCCAGCTACTTGGGAGGCAGAGGCAAGAGACTCGCTTGAGCCCAGGAATTGGAGGTTGCTGTGAGCTGTGATGTCAAAGCACTCTATCCAGGGTGACAGCTTGAGGCTCTGTCTCAAAAAAAAAAAAAGGAAAATTGACCTCATGCCCATAGCTCAGTGGTTAGGATGCTGGCCACAAACACAGGCTGGTGGGTTCAAACCCGGCCTAGGCCTGCTAAACAACAATGACAACTGCAACAGAAAAATAGCCCAGCATTTTAGGAGGCACCTGTAGTCCTAGATACTTGGGAGGCTGAAGCAAGAGAATCTCTTAAGCTCAAGAGTTCAGTGAGCTGTGATGCCACAGCACTCAAGGGCGAGTAGAGTGCCATAGCATCTGTCTCAAAAAAAAAAAAAAATTAAAATTTCCAGGTGACGTGGCTCACACCTGTAATCCTAGCACTCTGGGAGGCTAAGGCAGGTGAATCACTTGAGCTCAGGAATTCAAGATCTGTCTGAGCAAGAGCAAAACCTGTCTCTACTACATATAGAAAAACTAACTGGCATCATGGTAGGTGCCTAGAGTCCCAGCTACTCAGAAGGCTGAGGCTTAAGCCCAAGAGTTTAAGGTTGCTGTGAGCTCCAATGACACTATGGCATGCAATTCAGGGTGACAAAGTGAGACAGTATTTTGAGACAGTATTGAGACATAAAATAAGATAAAATATTGTAATTTACCATTGTATTGGCATAAAGATGAATATATTAATATTATTAATTAAAACATTTTCCTTGGCTCGGCGCCTGTGGTTCAACGGGCTAAAGTGCCAACCACGTACACCTGAGCTGGTGGGCTTGAATCTAGCCTGAGCCCAAACAACAATAATGGCTGCAACCAAAAAAAAAAAAAAATGGCCGGGCAGTGTGGTGGGCGCCTATAGTCCCAGGTACTTAGGAGGCAGAGGCAGGAGACTTGTTTGAGCCCAGGAATTGGAGGTTGCTGTGAGCTATGATGCCACAGCACTCTATCCAGGGTGACAGCTTGAGGCTCTGTCTCAAAAAAAAAAAAACAAACATTTTCCTTGATACAAAAGTTTATTTTTTCATTTTGATTTTCAGATAAACCAGTTTCACATGCCCTAACACTATCATGGATCCTCAACACTGTGTTTACTGAGACTAATGGGTACGCCAAGCCTAGAATGGGTACGCCAAGCCTAGAATGACTGGCCATGTGTTCCATTCATCAATGGAACTCTTCTAATAGATATTTATTTTTATTTACATAAGCTGATTAAGGTTTATTTCATCTATTTCGAGTAGGACTTGATTATATATTCCTTTGGATTTACTTTTTTTTTCCTACCACAATAGTTATGTTTTAATCCATAAGTAACATCATGAAAAATTTAATAGAGATGTTCATATAAAACGCAACTCAGTCCATTTTGAATAGCAATTTAAAATGACTGGTCAAAATTATCACTAGGAGAGCACCCTACTGTTCTTTGAATAGAATAAGAGAAACATATTAAAAATCAAAAAGAAAAATTAATTTTATAGTATAACATAAGGAATGATGATTTCAAACCACACTGTATATTATTAGCTCATAACTACTATCTACAAAATGTCACGAAAATTAGATTTCAGATGGTAGATGAGGTTTGTCTCAGAGAGAAAAAGGTTTTAATAAATATTAAGCACAGAATTATTTGGGGATGATGAAGATTCGGTAATTAAGCATTAAACATGCAGTGATCCATTTGACACCAAAGAATTAAAGACACAAAAAATTGCTTAGCTAAATGCAACTGCCAAGAGGATAGAACTCACTATTTTTGTGCTCTAAAGAATGACAATTTGTCTAGTAGGAAATCTTTCTTCACCATTTATGAGTTGCTAGGAATAGTGCATTTTAGGATTAAATACGATTTTAGAGACACAAATTCTTAGAAATCTCCTTTTCTACATGGAAATAACATCTCCAGCATTCCTGGCAAATGTTGAATAGTGATTGTTACAATATTCTCAAGAGATAGGAAACTCACTACCTCACAAAGCAGGCAGTTCTATTGCTATATTGATTCTAATTTTGTTTTTTAAAGCCTGTTCATGCCAAGCTCAAAATATATCCTTTTCTCCCAAAGAAAAGTACACAGAAAGTTAACATTTCACTTATATGATACTTAGAAGGAATGATAGATAGAATAAGATTGATTCAATTTCCAGATTAATGAATGATACCCTATGCCCTTATCCAATAAAACACTTTTTCTCACCTTAAGCAATTTTTTTTTTTGACACGCATCTTTCAGGTAGCATGGGATAATGGACAGAAAGTTTTCATAAAAGAAATCTGAGGTTGGACACAGTGGCTCACACCTGTAATCCTAACATTCTGGGAAGCTTAAGACCAGGAGTTCAAGACCAGCTTGAACAAGAGTGAGACCTGTCTCTACTAAAAGTAGAAAAAAATTAGCTTGTCATGGTGACTCATACCTATAGTCCCAGATACTGGGGAGTTTGAAGAAAGAGAAACACTTGAGCCCAGGAGATTGCAGCAAGCTCTCATGATGATGATATTGCATTCTAACCAAGGAGGCAGAATGAGATTCTTTCAACAACAACAACAAAAAGAAGCAAAATGAGAAATCTGAGTTAGCATCCTGGCTCATACATTTATTAGAATCTGTATGACCTTTAAGCAGTGACTTAAACTCTCAAAGACTCATTTTTCTCATTTCTAGAACCTTGAGGGAGATGATTAGAGATAGTCTATGTACAGCACCTCCTACAGTCTTACCACACAACAAATATTCAATATATGCCAGCTAGAAATAGGTTTTTGTGAATGTACTGACTTCATTTTGACACTTTGATGATTCTAGGTTGATAATTATAAGTTTTACTTTGAAATGGGTCACAATGTTTATTACCACCTTAAAAATGCCCAAAACTGCTTTCCCTAAATTCCATAGGTGCTTTCAATGTTTTTTCTTTATCCCTCCTTGCTGTGACATAATTAGGGTTGTTCTTAGTCTTTCCTCATTTAGTTCACTTTGTTCTTAGAAACAAATAAACTGGTTAGCACTGTGTTAGGTAAAATAAAGGCCCACAGGTTTTGGATGGGAAGTCTGAGATCTCTTCAAGAGTTGAGTATTTCCATTTTGGAGGCTGGGTTTCAGGACATGCCCTATGGCAGTTATTTCAACCAGTGCTGAGAACTTTTGCCTTACAGGCTTCCAGAGAGTTAAGATTGTCAGGCCTTTAGACAGAGACTGGATGTGTGGACGGGAGAGTGGATGGGTGGGTGGGTGGATGGGTGGGTGAAAGGATGGATGGATGGAAGGAAAGGTAAGTAAATAAATAGGTGTGGAGTTAAGTGTGCGGGTAGGTAGGTAGAGAGACAGACCTGTTTCATGAGGTATGAGCTAAAATTTTCAAACTATAGCAATGAAAGATGGCTTAGTCAATCTGAATCCCCAAAGTGATAAGAGTCAAATCCCTATTTTCCATCTATAAAATGGGGCAAAAAGACCCATTTAATCAAAACTATTTCACAACTAAACTATAAAACAGCATGGAAAAAAACATAAAAGATACCAAAACCGTCATGTGTCTTATAAATCCAACTTACCAAGATTATATATTTTAAATGCTCTTTAAAAAATGGATGATGAATATATTTGCTGTTTTATCTAATAGAGTAAAAATCAAATATGTTTGCTTTCAGATAAATAACCTCTTTCTTGAGATCCTCATTATTATCACACTTCCTTCTGACACCCAGAGCGAGCAGAGTTCCAAGCACAGATCTCATTTGTGAGCCTTGATCCTGAATTGTATTGTGATTTATGACTGTAGTACTCAGGCTTTTTTAGCAAAGCCATGCTTAACTTCTTCACTAGGGGTAAAAATAAAATCTCTCTCCTTATTTTTTATTTTACTACCAATTCTACTAAGAAAATATATATATAAAAATTATATGTATATATGTGTCTCTCTCTCTCTCTCTCTCGCTCACTTGCTCCACCCTCTGATTAGATTTATTCTTGTTGGGGGCATTGAATGGTGTCCATGAGATATATGCATGTTAGGGTTCTAGCAAGCAATAAAACTTAGATTTCCACCCTATTATTGAAATATGCATGTTGAATAAAGTATGAATACTCCTGTGCTCGGAAAAACACATATTTGATCCATATGTAGTATAGTAATTATCCGTTGCCCTGTGGCAAATTACCCTAAAATTTAGCAGTGTAAAACAACAAACATTTATTATTTCAGGGTTTTTGTGGGTTGGGAATCTGGGTGGGACTTCTTAGGTGCCTCTGGCACCGGTGCAGCCAGACTGCGGCTGGAGAACCTGCTTTCAGGACTACTCGTGTGGCTGCCGGTAGGACATAGAAGATCCATTTCCAAGCTGCGCTCATGGCTGTGGTTTCTCACCTCCAGAGCCTCTCCATACCCTGCCTGGGTGTGCTCAGGACATGGCAGCTGGTAATGACATAGATGGAGAAGGGGGTGGGGGCTGGAGAGAAATACACCAGAAAGAGGGTGCTCGAGACAAAAGCCACAGTTTTTTAGTAAGCAAATCTCAGAAATGGCATCCATCGCTTTTGTCCTATTCAGTTTTAGAAAGGAATCACTAGGTCCAGCCCACACTCAAGGAGGGGTAGGGTTGAACAAGGGTGTGAATGCCGGGAGGAGGAGACCGACTGTTGAAGGACATTTTAGAGGCTCCTGCTGCAGTGGGATGAGATATAAGCATGGACATACCATACCATTTTTTATTTCTCAGCTTCAACAACTATCTTTCTATAGACCAATAAATTAGGTGATAATTGTATTAGTCACAGAAATGTCCTCGTTAACCTAGCACCAAAACCACTCAAGCAAACATGACGTTTGGCTCCATACAGCCCTCATGGCATAGGTCAAGTTCTAGTGGAATCGCCTATGCAGTTAACTCCCTCAGGGCAGCGACAATAAAGGAGACTAATGCTGCTGAGCTCCCTGGAAGGGGCAGGCCCTATGCTAGACATACTTACATGGATCATCTTTACTCCTCACCCTAACCTGCCAAGAAGGCTCTCTAATCCCCAATTCACAGATGAGGAAACTGAAATTAAATAAGTAGCCTACTGCACTGTCATGTGGGTAGAGAATGGCAATAGAATCAGGATTGGTTTTCCAAGGTCATGGTGGAGGTGGGGCGAGGGGATCTTCAGCCATGCCATGTCCACTGGTACACAGTATACTGCATCCACACCTTACATCCTTCAGTGAGGGCCTCAGTTTTTCCCAAGAAATATATAATTCACAAGTACCACATTTCAGAAAGTTGAAAGAAATTGGACACACTATAGATTTCTAAAAGGCCTATGAATCAAAAGAATAATAACAATAAATTTATGTATGTTCATTGTTATAAGCTAATTTATATCCTCCAAAATTCATATTTTGAAGCTCTATTCTCCAGAATGTGACTATAGTTGGAAATAGGGTTTTTAAAGAGGTGAGTAAGTCAACATGATGTCCTTATTGTGGGCACTAAGTTGACATTTCTGGTTTCTTTATAAAAAGAGGAAATTAGGCACACAAAGAGACACCAGGTATATACCGGCTCTGACAACTAAGTCTATGAACTTGCTATCCCGTGCTTATGTTGGCAGCCCTGTCCCAACAACTCAGTAAGGTTTCACAACCTTGGTATATGAGTGTCACAGTTCTGTTCATGTTGACATGTAGTAATTCTTGCTGAGTGATGTTAAGTATTGTTGTGTGTTTTTGTGCGCCATCACTAGACCTCAAAGCTTGAATTAGAGCAATGAATGAACATTTATGAATTTCTTGTTAAACTTGAAAAGCATGGAAGTGAAATCAGGGACATGTTAGTCCAAGTTTATGAGGATAATGCCATGAAGAAAACAGCAGTATATAAATAGATTAAACATTTTTCTGAAGGGAGAGAAAGTATCACTGATGAAGGGAGGTTGGGGGGGGCAGTAACAAGCAGAACTAAGGAAAGCATTGCAAACATTTGTTAAAATTGTGCATCAAAACTGTTGGCTGACAATTTTGTGAGAAGCATAGTAAACCAAGTAAACATTGATAAAGAAACAGGAAACTCTTAACCAAAAATCTTGTTCAACAACTCATGTCTCTTGCATCACAACAATGCACCAGCTCCTATAGCACTGTGAGGGAGTTTCAGTAAACAAATAACACTATTGAGACACCCTCTATGCTCATTGATCTGACCCCCAGTGACTTTTTGCTCTACCAAAGATAAAAGAAATATTGAAAGGAAGCCTTTTTAATACAGTGAGAGCTTTGATGCCCATTCCAGAAAAAGAGTTTCAAAATTGCTTTGAAAGATGGACTAGGCATGCTTCCCAAGGGAAATACTTCAAAGTTGACTATAGTCAGCAATGAGATATATAGCACCTTTTCTAGGAAGAACTCACGAACTTGTCAGACTTCAGATACACACAGAGGAAAGACCCCATGAGGATACAGCATCCTGTAAGCCAAAGAAGTCAGAGACCTCAGGAAAAACTAAATCTGCCAACACCTTAATCCAGTCTCCAAAACTGTGAGAAAATTATTTTTGTTGTTTAGGTCACCCAATCTATAACATTTTATTATGGAAGCCCTGGAAAACTAGAATACACACATACACATTCACACACACACATGCATATATATAACAACACATATTAGTAGATGCATATATCTGTATATAGTATGAATATAAATTATAAACCCTTCAGATAAAATTAAATTTTATATTCAATACTAAATAATATTTTCCACAGTGGGAATTTGTATTAGGTAATAAATATGCTTTATTTCTTTACCTTTCATTTTTTAAGAACTTCTGAGACTCTCTGGTACTGAGGTATAAACAAAGAGAGTTAGCCTCAAACTCAAACAAACTAGCTTTAAACCCTTGCTCTGACATTGAATGACCTTGGGCAACATGCCTAGGCTCTACAAGCCCATGTGTTCCTACTGCTCAACTTCATATAACATTTCTTGAGTATCTACCACAGGCCAGATTGTCCTGATACCTTTTGCATGAGTCTTCTCCACTTGTAAAGTGTGATAACAATGCCACCTAGTCGGGTTGCTGTGGTGATCAGGTAGGATAATACACATGCAAGAGTTTTGTAAAATGCACAGGCTCAGACAAATACAAGGGTATGTCATTTTTCTGTTTTCGCATCAGTGCTCCCAAGTGATAAAGCTGTAATTTTGACCTTAGAAACAACGGCTCATCTAGTTTTATTTTCTAGCCAAATGATCCAGAGATAATGTAAGAGTGTACTGATCTTCCCAAGCTCAGCTTTACACCTATTGCTCCTCTGCTAAGTACACAAATAAACTTCAAAACTTGAATAATATCTAAGACATCTGTGTGATACACAAATTTAAGGTCTTTAATAATCTATCTCCCACCTATCTTTCTAGCTTTATCTCCCATTTCGTATTCTGAATCAGGATTTCAACAAAGTAGAGTAAGTAACCATTGTCCTATCCAAACTCAGAACTTTGCTTCCTTATGTCCTGTGCTGGAGAGCCCCTTCTCAAGTCTTTGCAACTGATGTTCCCTGCTCCACGGAAGTGGTTACTGCACAGCCTGGGACATAGTATGTCCTCAGTAATGGGAGTGGCTATAATTCACTTTTACTGCTGCTTTTTTTTTTTGAGACAGTGTCTCACTTTGTCACCTGGGGTAGAGTGCCATTGCATCATAGCTCATAGCAACCTCTAACTCTTGGGCTCAAGCGATCCTCTTGCTTCAGCCTCCCACCACAATGCCCATTTAGTTTTAGAGACGAGGTCTTGCTCTGACTTAGGCTGGTTTCAAACCTGTGGGCTCAAACAATATACCCTCCTGTACCTCCCAGAGTGCTAGGATTACAGGTGTGAGCCACCACACCCAGCCCTTTACTGCTGCTCTTAACACCACCCTCACCATCACCACCACCGTCCTTCTAGTCTTACCAAAATAATTCTGCCTCCACAATTTACAAGTTACAGGTGACTTCACCCTCCTTTACAGATTTGTAGCTTTACATAGCCTAAATTGGGGGGTGAGTATTTTGCCATATTCTGTGATACATGGAAGCCACGTACCCGTTCGTTCAACATGTTTATTGAGCACTTCTTTTGTGGTCGAACTTGTGTGAGTAAGAATACCTTGGACAAGATGCCCCTTCTCTAAGGGAGCTTGCAGTCTGATAGGGAGATAGATAATTAATAGGGCATCATTGTGTCCCACCTGACGACAGCTGCCCCTGCAATGGCCTCTCTGCTCTTATCCCTGCACCTCAGCAGGGCAGCTAGAATGAGTCTTCTAAAATACATGTCAGGTCTGGTAGCGTGATTCCTCCTGCTTTGTTTTCATTTCTGAGTAATGTCTTGGCTATTCGAGGTTTTTTTCTGATTCCATATAAAATGAAGTATCATTTTTTCAAGATCTTTAAAATAGGAGCTTTAATATGAATTGCATTAAAATTATAAATTGTGGTACTTGTATACCAAGAAATATTAAGCAGCCTTAAAGAAAGATGGAGACTTTACCTCTTTCATGCTTACATGGATGGAGCTAGAACATACTCTTCTTAGCAAAGTATCTCAAGAATGGAAGAAAAAGTATCCAATGTACTCAGCCCTACTAAGAAGCTAATTTAAAGGTTTCATATGACGGCTATAACCCAACTATAACACAAGAATATAGGAAGGGAGGGGAGGGGGGATGGTGGATTGGAGGGAGGGTAATTGGTGGGGTCACACCTATGGTGCATCTTAGAAGGGTACAGG
>CAUYON010124859.1:0-18468 GCA_963573935.1 Arctocebus calabarensis
TAATATTTAACATCTCAAAAAGCTTGCATGTTCTGTAGTTTTGTATTAAACCAGTCATTTCATATGCACTATATCAAGTAAAAACAGGTGGTTTACCTGTTTATTAGTGTACTAATAAATTCTCCCTTGCAGCTTCAGACTGGTACCTAGAAGACTCTTAGATCAAATTCAGCACCTAAAGATCCTACGTAGTTCTATGCATAGCTCACCTTTCTGCACCCAGCTGGGCATGGAGGAGAGATAATCGGTGCAGAGTATGAAAGCTGCAAACAAGGGAGCCCTTTAGTCATTAATTTCTTTCCCCAGTAATGAGTTTGAAATCTGTATGTACCTATTTGATTTTTTTTTCTAAAACTTCAAGTGAGCTGCTGTTTTCTTCCATGAAATACTGTATGCTCAGTTGCGTGTAGAAGAAGCTGGTGAGAGTGCCCTCCTACATAAATAAGCAATTGCAGTGTTTTGCATGCAAAATTTAAGACTTGTCCTGATTATATTTTGTAAATGGAGAAACAATCATATCTTTCTAAGCAGTAATGGAGGAAGACTAGTGCTTTGTGCATTTTGATATATCTGAGTTCGTTTTTCCACAATGTCATATTTTTGACAAATTGGGTTTCTCATAAGTATCCTAGTTCATGTACATCTGAATGCTAAATAATACTGTGTTTAAGTTTTGTGTTGCAAGAACAAATGGAATAAACTTGAATTGTGCTACAGCATATGTGTCAGCAATGTTTCTCACCCTCAGCTGTGATCACTTTCCTTTTTCATTCTTCTTTCTAACTATACCAGAACCTTGACTGACTCAAACTTTTCATTAGCCTAGATTAATTTATCCCACATCCAGAAGAAAAAGTAAGTGGGGGGAAAAAAGAACATATCAAAAATTTGATTGAAATAAATCAGAGTAGTCCTTGGAAGGTTGTACTTTTGTGTCAGTCTCCTGACACACATTGTTTTACTATGATGTATAACCCTCCTGGCTGACTGGGAGCAGGGTGTGGCCAGCACATCCTCAAGCCTGAGGATGCTCAGAGGGTTGGAGAAAATAGTCATGGTAAACCTCTGATTCTTCATTGCTTGTGTGAGTTGCTATTCATTTCCTGAGGTCAACATTTTCTAAACTTATCTGACCATGAACACTTCTTAGAGTATACTTTCCAGGATGAATGATTATTTTTGAACCTCAAAACTGAACAGCATTATATGTGAAATTAGTTTGATTCTGTTGTAATCTTATCACCGGAAGACTATTGTGTAGTTTACTTTTGAAATTGTCCATTTGTGATAGAAAAAAATACGTGCAGATGCTGAGATGCAGCAAAAGCCATCTACCAGAACATTCACGGTGCTAAGGATGAAGTGGGCAACAGCAGCACGTGTGGCTGTAGGTGGACGTGCACACAGAAAATATTTCAAGTGAAGTTCTTGTTTTAAGAATTGAGGTCTACAAAAATCACCATTATAACAAAGATATTTGTACCAGAATGTTTATTACAGCCCAATTCATAATTGCCAAGTCATAGAAGAAGCCCAAGTGCCATCGACCCATGAATGGATTAATAAATTGTGGTATATGTACACCATGGAATATTATGTATCCTTAAAGAAAGATGGAGACTTTACCTCTTTCATGTTTACATGGATGGAGCTGGAACATACTCTTCTTAGCAAAGTATCTCAAGAATGGAAGAAAAAGTATTCAATGTACTCAACCCTACTGTGAAACTAATTTATAGCTTTCATATGAAGGCTATAACCCAATTATAGCCCAAGAATATGGAGAAAGGGGCAAAGGAAGCAGGGGGAATGGTAGAGGGAAGGGAATTGGGGTAACCACACTTACGGTGCATCTTAGAAGGAATACAGGTGAAACTTACTGAATGCAGAATATAAAGTTCAACACAATACCTAAGAAAATGCCATGAATGCTATGTTAAACAGTTTGATGAAAATATTTCAGATTGTATATGAAACCAGCACTTTGTACCCCATGAGTGCATTAATGTACACAGCTAAAGAATTGAGCTCTATAAAGAGAGTGTTTAAATCTGGTTAAATATGTTTTGAAGGGAACAGAACCCCTTTACACAGTAATTGAGCAGACCAGCGTGTATGGACAGAAGGCTCACGTGTGGAGGGAGAAAGAAAAAAATTCTTTTGTGATTAGAGAACAGGTACCACAGACTTTTCACACAACACACTGTATCATCCTGCTGTGAGATTTTTATTTTTCCTCCTTCTGCAAGATCAGTGATTATGAAAATGTGCTCCCTACACTAGCACCATCATCTTAAAATGGACTTGAAGGAAATAAATGCAAATTTTTGGACCTCAGCCAAGACCTTTTGTATCAAACTCTGGTACTGGGCCCAGCAGTCAGTCATAATGAGGTGATCCTGATGGATACTGAAGTTTTAGGACCACTATAAAGACCCTAAAGAGTGAAAGAAACAGTTAAAAAGCCTACAAACTGGATGTCATTGGGCATGGTTTCCTAGAAAGGAAATAAGTGGTATCCTTTAAACATGTGAAACAGTAAAACTGGCCGAGTTTTAACACTCTAGATGCCTAAGAAATTCTTAAGAGAAGTTTCAAAAGTATGGATTTCTTCTGGGCCAGAGAAGTCACGGGCCCTGCAGTGGGTGGACCACTGGCTTCACAACAACAGGCTTGGTGCAAGTACTCTAGACAGAGGACCTGTTTTTCTTTATGGGGCAGACCCTTACCCTATTCATCTAGCCATTTCCTGTTTCACATCAGTTATCTTCCACAGACACTAGTCAAATCATCACACATCAGCCATGGATATTTTTCCTCAAAGTTTTTGCTTCACCAAAATGTAATTACTGATTGAAAAGAGAATTTAGTAGCAGCTTTAATAACACCTGACCCACAATGGGCATGGACTATACATGATCTGAACTACTGGTGTCAAGCCATCATACAGTAAAATGAGAGCAGCTTTGATTCAGTAAATCCCGGCCCTCCCCCCCAAAAAAAACCAGCCATTAGAATTACGAGGCTGAGTGTCAGTGTAGCCCAAGTAGCCTCATAAGTACTACTGATAGTGATTGCAAACCTAAATCAATGCAGTGAAGACAAATATTGCAAAGCCCTAGAGATTCGAAGAGGAAATGCTGACCATGAGATCAAATGCAGGTCACTGTGAGCCACGACTGTAAATGGGGGAGCACAACAAAGGATCGTCCGGCCACCCTAGCAACTTCTATGCATTCAGAAGCTACAGCAGCAGGGATGGTCTGGTTTCCACTGTTTGGTTGGAACAGTGGATCACATGTCCAACAACATTCACAGGAACAGCATCTTTTCGCTCAGAGGAAAATGATACACAGAAAATTTCTGACCGAGATGTTGGATTTGAGGATATTACTAGATAACTAAACTTTTTTTTTTTTTATAATTTAACTATATCATAAATGTGTACATTAGTGCAATCATGGGGCACAATGTACTGACTTCATATACAATCTGAAATATTTTCATCGAATTGTTAAACATAGCCTTCATGGCATTTTCTTAATCACTATCTGAAGACATTGATATTCTACATTTAGTAAGTTCCTAAACATTTTTTAAAAGCTGTGTTTTCTAAGAGTTCACTAACAAATCTGAACTGCTGAGATTTTTATTTTTCCTACTTCTCTTATGTGTTCTCTTCCTGGCATCTAATATGTTTATGTACTTCCCCTGTGCAGACTACCAAATCTAACCATGTTGCCATATTGGCTTCTGATTTGCTAGTCAAATTTTACTAGGCTTGAAAGCATTCAGTTCTAAACCAGTTTATTTTAAAATTTATAATTAAAAGTTCTTGAAATTATACCACAATATAATGAGCCTGGAAACTATTGCATGAGGCCTGACAATTAAGTTTTGTGGACTCCTGATGGAGAAAGTGCTCCCTACCTCATTGCTGAATATCACCACAGTCACCTTTGAAGCTTCTCCTTGGGAAGCTATGCACTGACAACAGTGCCTAGTCCGCCCTTTAAAGCAATTTTGGAACTCTTTTTGGAATGTCCAACAGAACTGTCCTCATAAGAGGTCTAACAAGTCTGTGAACTTGCCACTACGTGCTTGCATTATACAAACCACTCGTAAGGTTTCATAACCTTGGTATATCAGTGCTTCACAGTTGTGTTTGTGTCCATGTGTGGCAGTGTCTTTGTGAATGGTGTTTGTTTTTATTGCATGGTTTTTTGTGCCATATGGTGACAGCTCTGATGGTCATTCCAGAAAAGGAGTTCCAAAGGGACTAAAGGGTGGACGAGTTGCTGGCATCAGTGCGTAGCTTCCCAAGGGCAACGCTCCAAAAGTGACCTTAGTGATATTCAGCAATGAGGTATCTAGCACTTTCTCTAGGATGAGTTCATCAATTTAATTGTTAGACCTTTTATATACCCATTCATATCAAAAGTTTTTTAAGGGAGTTAGATTTTATGACATTTTGATGTTCACTATTTTAACTGAGCAATTACTATGATCCTGGGACCATTTGAAGTATTTTATGTGAACTGACTCATTTGATCTTCATAATAACCCTAGGAGGTGGTAAGATTGTCATACCTATTTTCAGAGGAAGAAACTAATGGAAAAGTTAAGTGATTGGCCTGTAGTCACACAGCTAGTTAATGGTAGAGCCAGGCAGTCTGGCTTTGAGCTTATGTATTTTACACTTTCTATTGCCTCCAGTTCTTACTCAACTCATATTTTTTATAAACACAGTTTTTTCTAAGACTCTTAGAAAGGTACTTAATAAACACTTATGGATTTATTTATGATTTTAAGTTAGTTACATGAAAAATCTATGTAACATGTCTTTATCAGTCTTTTCTTGTGATGGAATCAGATGGTATAAAGACATTTGATTTTCAAGTTTGAGAGGTAGCAATTTTTGAGTGTGATATACAATTTGTCTAGAAAATTATATTATCGAGAACCAGCAAACTATGGCCCACTCACCTCTTTTAATAAAGAGGTTTTATTGGGACACAGCCATGGTCATTCATATACACATTATCTACTGCTGCTTCCACATTTGAACAGCAGAGGTAAGTTGTAGCAAGTTTCCTATGATTCAGGAAACCCAAAATATTTATTATCTGGTTCTTCACAAAAGAAGTTTGCCAACCCAGATACAGGTGTTTAGATAGCATAGGTTGAGAAGCCCTCTGTAGGATTGCCCAGCACCTAGTTAGAGATTAGTAAAGTCATAGGAGAATGTACTGAGTTAGATGAGGCAAATGAAAGGCCAAACCTGTAAATAACGTTTGTGTTTATATCTGTGACCGAATGATGATCCCAGGAACCATGCCTGTGAGTGTCCACGTTGACACTTGAGGTTTGGCCATGAGACTTACTTGACCCAAATGGGACATCAAACATGAAACCTAACAGAAGCTTTACAAGGTCCTCTCCACTTGGGTCTCAGAGTGGAAGGAAGTCTGCGTTCCTACTTAAGAGGCCACATTAGGAGCTGATTTCCCAGCCAACAGCCCCAGCTAACCACTGGACATGTGAGTGGGGCTGTCTTAGACGATCCAGCTCCAGTCCAGGTAAGTACAGCAGCAAGAGTGACCCCAGGTGAGACCAGCAGAACTCCTAGCTGAATCCAGTCCAAATTGCAGATTCTAAGCAAAAGTAATAATTTTAAGCCACTATGTCTTAAGGGCATAGTGTTTTTTTTTTCTTTTTTGTTTTTTTTTTTAAATGCAGCGATAGATAACTACACAACACCATGGCAAAGAACATCATCAGATGATGAGGGATCAAAAACATCACCAACAGACAAGTAAATATGTCTAAATACTAAAAACTATCCAAACAACAATGCCTGTGAGATACCAAGCAAATACTATTAAGGACCCAAGATTTCCTTTTCTTTAAACTGTCGAAGGAAAGAAAATCATTAAATAACACAAGCCTCTGCCTCCTATCTAGGAAAGGTTAGGTGCTATCAATAAACAGCTCTGTGTTTCTATAGTCCCTTCTCTGCCCAGACAGAAACATAGGATGTGTCTCTCACATCCTTATAGGATTTTCTTTTTGTCTGCCCCATTATTCAAAGGCTAGTGAGGATTTGCTGGTATGAGCTCAATAACTGTGACAAACCCATGACTTGAAGGCAAATCATTATAATGATGAGAAAAGGTTGGGGGGTGCAGAGAGGGGACATCGTAGCGTGGAACAAAGGGGCACGAACCCCAGTGCTAAGGGTCTTGCCAAGATCCCTGTGCTCAACATAGGGCAAGCCAGAGTTGGCCTCCCTGCTGGAGAAAGCAGCAAGGAGGACCATGTCTATGGCTGACAGGGTGTGGGTGTGAGTGCTGGGCCCAGGGTGGCAACAGCGGCAGGAAATCTCTCATCCTTGTTTTACCTCATCTCTAAACCAAGACCCCCAGAAGCATTTCAAAGCAGCCTCCTTGAGACCCACACTAGCATACAGTAGCTCTAGAAGCTAAAACCTGCCTTCAGGGAAGGATGAGAGGGGAGAGGAAAGCGAAAGGTCAGGAAAAGGAGAGAAAACGATTATGCGGAACATAAATAACACTGGGAACCAAAATATCTACGGGACATCCAGAGAACAGGGCAACAAAACAAACTTGGTTAGCATTAATCAAGGTAGATGGTGAGGCTAGTCGGCCCTCTAAACTGTGAACATATTCATTATTTATTGAGTGTCTAAATACGTTCCAGGGCCATTGTGGGCACTATAGCTATAACAGTTAACACAATGCTACTGATGTAACTTCTGCATAAATAGGGCCTATCTCCTAGTAAGAGAGGGGGAAATGTGTACTTGTAAATAAGTCCAAGTCCTGATGCATAGTGGAAAGAAACTGTGTCAGCTTGAGTTAGTGGCTTTGGTGGTGCTGAGGAAAACAGGGAATTCCTCTCTCAGGATAACCAAACCAAATGTAGAATGTTCTGGTTATGACCCAATTTGGTTATCATTTAAAAAGCAAACTCCTAGGTAGGTAGAGAAGACTTGCTTGCCTTTGAGAGGCAGCACCGCCTCTTCCTCAGGTGCCTGTCCTGTGTTTGCGCATCTGGACGCAATGCTGTGGCCTTGAGAAGCCGAGCTCCGTGTGATTAGATTTTTTCCCCCATTTCAGTTTATGGGATTGCAGCCCTGGATACAGGCTGAGCCACAAGAACACCTGGGTAGAGGGTGAGGACACTTTCCCTTAACAGGCTGACCCTGCCCACAGGGTGAGCCGAGCTGTGAGGCTCCCAGCCATGTGTCTGCTTCCCATGGGCCACTCACCAAGGGCAGAATATCCCCACCTTGACAGGTTCTGCTCCAGAGAGCTCTGACTAGTGGGCACCAATGGGACCGTGCAGGAGAGGGAAGCCCGGCTCTGTGGGGTGCTCCAGACCCAGCGGAGAGCACTGCCAGAGTTTCTCTGGCTTCACCGCATCTCAGGGTTCCCAGGCTTGATCACGCCAAGGAGGCTATTTTCTAGTATCTGCTTGTCTCCCTAACTACAGGGGTCTTGGAGATTTGCTTCTCTTCCTCTTTTTTCACTCCTTTTTCTTTTTAAAGGTTCCATTGCATTGATCCTGTAGTTGATCTTGCTCTGTAGTTATGAGTTTAAATCTCAGTTCCTGTCATTATTAATGATTATTTGCATAATGATGATAATCAACAAAAAATCCAATTAAGACCTGCCACCCTTTGCCACAGCTAACTGAACCAATCACCTGGGAGATATCAGTGACTTTGGTGGTGCTAAGGAAAACAGGGAATTCCTCTCTCAGGATAACCAAACCAAATGTAGAATGTTCTGGTTGTGACCCAATTCAGTTACCATTTAAAAAGCGAACTCCTTCCTTTCAGAAGGTTGAAAGGATATGACTTTAACAGGAAGTCTTACTAGTTAGAAATGAGGAAGTTTTTAAAAAGATCGAAAACCTCTGGCCCGGAGCATTTTCATTTGAAGAAATTTATTTCCATTTTCCTGAAGTGTCCACTATTTTTATTGTGTGACTTAACAAGCCTGCTAAATTAGAAAGTGTTGACCAAAGAGGAAATTCTTTGTTTATTGTTATTTTTCTCTTGACATAGTTATTTATTTGGGTTGTTTGTGCTTCGTGGTATATTTTTAGTAAAGGATTATGTTCAGAGTTTTGCCATGTCGTGAATCAATTTGACAATCATTTTGCTGAAAATCTTATCTATATTTCATCCCCACTTCCTGGAGTTGTCTCCTTGGTAAGGGAAAAAGAAATACATGCTTTCCTAAACATCGTTGAAGAGGCAGGTGTGGAAGCAAATCCCAAGTACCGGATGTTGGGCTGTGCGAGACTGCTCAGCTGACCCCTGAGGAGCAGCACTTCCTTTCCACACTGCGTTGCGTCCTCCCTTGCACAAACTGAGAGACGCCAGGCCCCAGCACACAGACAGACTTGTATCCTAGATGAACTTATCCACGTTTCTTGGGCTCACAGTTGGCTGAGCTGGAAAATGTTTCCCAGAAGCCTAGAGACAATTTTGACCCCTGTGACCAAGTTCCTTGTATCCATAAGCATTACCACCCAGTGAAAATTGAACCCAAAGGCCCTCATTGCCCAGCCCTGCTTCCTCTCCTGGGGTTGCTCAGCAAATCTAATAAGGTACCATAAAGGCCACCACTGAGCCCGATTTCCACTAAATTTACTAATGGTATCAAAAATGTTTAAGGATAATCAGAAGAAAGCACTGAAATCCCTGACTGATGTCACACCAATTCCATAGCACAGAAAGGCATGAAATGAAAATTTAAAGATGTTTATAGATGGGCCAGCAGTTAGAAGAAAGCAGGTGTGCTAGATTTGGGGAGATCTAAAAGCATCCTATTTCTACTTCCAACAAGTAGGGTTCTCAGCGTGTAGAGGCATGAACAAGAACACCCTGGAAACAATATTAGGCCAACCTTAAACAGTCCTGCACCCCACTCCTTAGGCCCCTTCCTCTCATTCTCAGTCTCCACAGAAAACGTCCATGCCATCAACAAATAACATGCATCGTGTTATGACAGGAGTCTCGCCCCATTGGAAGTTGTGCACAACCGGAAGACTTCTAACCCAGATGCTCGATGTCAAAGCCAGGTCGGGGTACAGACAATAATAACTCAGAGGCTCCTAGCTGGGCTTAACTATCACCTCCCAGGGAAGATTTCTAAATCCACATGTCTTGAAATCTCACCTCTACCTCTGGGCCCACCCTTCTAGCTACCTTCTACATCCAAAACTAAACTCAAGATCTTCACTGCAATCCCACCCACATGAAGATGAGATTTCTTCCCTTCCAAATACAATGCTAATTAAAATTCATTAATTGAATGCATGTCACAGCATCATTCTTTTAATAATGTAATTGCAAATGATTATTTCATCTGTGACTACTTAGTTTCATCTTCTCCTATAGTCATTTCTTTCATAAAACCCCCATTTTATGGGGCTAAGCTGCCCTCTCCATTCACATTGCTGCTCCCCTGTGAAGGCCCTGATGTGGCCACACCCCCTATAGGAACCCCCACCCCATGCCAATGCATTAGCACACTCCACTCAAACTGCCCTTCATCAGCACCCCACCCTCACCTTCCTTCCTGTCCTGGGTTAGATTGTGTACCCTCAAAAGATGTGTTGAAGTCCTCACCACCAGTACCTCAGAATGTGAATTTATTTGGTAACAGGGTCATTGCAGATATAAGCAGCTAAGAGGAGAGGTGATTCTAGAATAGGGTAGGCCCTTGATCCAATGTGATTTGCGTTCTTAGAAGATGTGAGGATAAAAGAGCAGAGATTGAACTGATGTAAAGGGATATAAAGAATTGCCAGGTGCACAAGACCCTGGGAGGAGGAAAGGAAGGAGGGAGCATGGTCCTGATGAAACCTTGATTTCTTACTTCCACCCTCCAGAAGTGTGGACAATAAATTTCCGTTGTATTAAGCCAACCAGGTGTGGTCCTTTGCTGTGGCAGTCCTGAGAAGTTAACACATTCCCCTTCCTTTCTAAAACTTTTAATTCCTCCTCATGTCATGGTTGATTCTCTGGCCTGGCTCTGGAGGCCCTGTACTGCCCGCCTCACTCATCCTTTACAAATTCACTTTCTTCATGACCTCCAAACTGTAGCCCACTCTTAACCTCTCCCTCTTCAAAGTGTTGCTGCCTTTGTCTCCACAAAAGTGTCTCTCAGGATACCAAGTATGTTTATTTCTGCTTCCCTACCAGCCTGTAAGCCTCTTGAGAAATGGCCTAGGACTTATTTTTATTTCAGTCTCCCCAAGCACACAGGACCCTAAAGCACTTGCAGTTGAGTCCATCCACTAGCCTTTGCACACACACTTTGCCCTTGACCTGGAATACGTGGGTGAACTGTGAACTTCATGTCATCGACCATTGTTCTAACCTTTGTGTCCCCAGTGGCACAGTGTCTGGCATTTCACAGACATTCAATAAATATTTTACTTAATTCAGTTTTAAAATCTGGCCTCCTGGCATAGGTTCTGGATCCATCCAGGTAAAGCAGTGTCTACCTTTTAAAGAACTTGCTAATGAAAGTTCTTCAGACAGAGGTGGATGAAGGAGGGGGAAACCATTCTGTCTCTCCAGTAGCCTCACTAATAAGTCATTAGAAGGGCCTGGCCCAGAGCCCCAGGGAACCTTATTAGTTCCTAAGACCCATGGAAAGCAGAGCCTTCCTCCTGATGACCAGGCTTCCTGTTTATTCATAGATGACAGGGTTTGTCCTTCACAGCCATTGTTACCTGTGCTTCCAGAGCCCTTTGAACATATAAATAAATGATAGTCAGCTGATGTTCTTTTCCCAGGACTTTGTCAGTGCTGAGAATCCTGATAGCTTTCCAAGACGTGATTTGCCACTACAAATGCCAAGTAGGGGGCCCCTGCCCTCTTGTATTCATTAAGACACTTGATAATTCAAAGTGCCAACTCCTTCCAACAGCGTCAGACAGACTAATGTGCTGTCACAAGTCTCCAGGCAAGAGAGTTATGCAGTGTTTTTCCAACAACCCAAGGCTTAGCAGGGCGGAGGATGTTTGCTCAGCAGGTACACCAAGATCTCCAAGATGCAGTGCCCAGGGAGCCTGCAGTGCCACAGTGTGACTCTGGGGCATCAGAATCAGGTGAGGAGCCCAGAAGATGGTTACTGATCAATTCTGTCTGTCTGCAATTGCTGCTTCTCCTTCCACTCAAACCCTCCTTCCCTGCCATTCTCCAAGCTAGGGAAAAGCTTCCCTGATAGACAAACTGGTTTTTCCTTGGCTTTGACTTAAACCCTCAGAATACAAATGCTCTGACCATCACAGTTAGAATGGAGGAAGAGGTGCAGCATGAGGGCTTCCCCTTGCAAGGTGGTTATAGCCTTTCAGAAATAGGTCAAGTCTAGGGAAGACTTATAGGGAAAATCATCTTGGGAAATGGATATTAAGACCTCTAGTGGCTCAACGTAAGTTATTGTAAGATTCTGTCCTCAGCAACTTTCTCACCCAAAATACTCAAAACACTTTGCACATTCCCAAAAGATAGAGGGAAGGTGGTATACAGTGTTTTGGGGAAATAAAAAAAAGGAGGGGTATAGGGTAGATTTGGCCTGAAGGCAGTGTGAGAGTCAGGTGGAATAGCTCCTGGGGCACTGGCAACTGCCCACTTCCTCTTCAGTGATCCTCTCCTGCCCCTGAGATCACAGCTGTCCTTGACCGTGGGCTACTCCTGGGCTTCCTCCATCAAAGGGAATGTACTTTCGCCTGGTGTTCCGAAATCATATCATCCTTTAGTTCAAGCATTTTTGCATTTTAACGAGGGACACACAATTTCCCAGACATAAGAGTCCTGAGGTAGCTGGAGCACAGTACCTATCACTGAGGTAGCTGGAGCACAGTAAGGTGACTTGGTGACTTGGGTTTGGTTACATGAGTTTCTAGTAGTCTCCAGAATTCAAGGCATATGACAGGAAGGAGCAAAGAAAAATATTTTTGGAAGGAAAAAAAAATGTTCCTCTTATCAATGGCACCCCAGTAGCAATGAGCACACCAGCCACCCAGATCTTGGTTTCTAAACACCATTTTCCAGCAAAAGGAATCAGAGTTCCTTTAAAAAATGGTCAAAATGAAGGACAAGAAAACCACAACTTGATCCTGGAGCATCTTGTGCCAGAAAGTAAGGAGTGCTTAGAGGAGGATCAAACTTTCTTGAAAGGTCCTGAAACAAAACTAAAAGAGCTGACAATGGCCAAAGATGAAACAATTTTAACAACAAAATAAATAACAATAATATTGAATTGTAATAAAATAGAGTAAAAAGTATATGAATCTAATTCTCATAAGTAATTGAATAAATAAATTAGCAATAAGACATAGTTCCTCCTTATAAAAGAATTTCCTTTAATAAATGTAAAAAAATACAAAATTGCCATTGGAATGCCACAGTAATAATTTTTGTGGACAAGATCCATAAAAGGATGCTAAAATTAGCAGGCAAAAGTTTGGAAGGACAGGAAGAACAGAATACTTGCATAATCTAAAAGTATCTCCCCCAAGATATTCATTACAAAGGAAATGTAATAACTCTATGGTGGAAAACCCCTTCATGCATACTTAAACCCACTGATCAAGGAAAAAGCCCCAGTAATGAGACCTATGGATGCAACTGTGTACCCCTGGCATGATGCATGAGAAGGGCACAATCACTTCTGAGATATTCTTGCCAGAAAATACACAACCATTATCTAATCATAAAAAGTCATTACACACACCCCAAATTGAAGGATAGTGCACAGAACAACTGACCATTACTCCTCAACAATGTCAAAGTCATGAAAGTTAGAAAGACCTAGGAAATGTAGAGGTCGAAGGAGACTAGGAGACGAAAAATTAATGTCAGTGGTAGTGGGGCCAAATTCTGTAACTGAAGGACATCAATGGGAAAGCAGGTGAATTCCAAATAAAGTCTATATTTGTATTATGCCAATGTTCTGACCATTCTACTGTGGTTTCAGAAGATGATAGCTTTAGGGAGGCTGGGTGAAAAGTATAGGAAAATGTTTTGTGCTATTTTTGCAATTTATTTAAGCCTAAACTTATTTCAAAATAAAAAGTTTTTCTTTTAATATCCCCTCATATCACACTCCCTGAAATAGTGGTCCGAGTAGATAAATAATCAGCCACATTTTCTTTTTACACCAGAAGTTGGGAAGATTCAAAATGAAGGACAAATTTTCAAGGCCAGAATCATGGAGGCAGATATGACAGAGGGTCTACATTGAAGGAGATGAGAGAGAGGTTGGCCTATTTCCAGGCATCCAGCTCAGAAGCAGTCAAATTGCCTTTATGTTAAGATTGTCAGCTTTTTGTGTCTGCAAAAAAGGAGAAGAACAGCTCAGTGGGCATCTGAGGACTCTGTGGCTCTGAGAGCTTAAAGGCTGATTATTATGGGGATTAGCACCCAACAGTCTGAGAAGCCCAGATAATTCCTTTGGTTTAGGAAAAATAAAATAAAATAAATGGCTACCACCATCTCATCACCCCTCACCCTCTCACCCATCTTTAACCTTTTGTGTAAGTATTTTTATCATTTTTGTTTATTACACAAAAAGTCATTGAACCATTGCTAAAGGCCACAAATGGGCCCCAAAAGACAAGAACAGAGAACTGACACACAGTAGGCCCTTAGCAGAGAGCTTGCTGAACTGACTTGAGCACTGTTTCTGTGGATGACTTCCAGGAAGCTTTTCTGTACTTACAGTGTGATATTTATGGCCATACTCTTTCTTATGCACAGTGGCCAGAGTATAATATAAATTGTAGGGCTGAGGAGTAGCTGCAAAAGTTTCTGAAGACATTATCCTTAATAGAATGACTCCTCTACATGAGATGCATCATAAAAATAGGAATAATAATAATAAATTTTGGGTATTCACTACATGCCATTTGTACAAACCCCTTAATGACTATGTCCAGTAGGAACTATTACAATCTCCAGCTGTCAGAATCTTGGTAAATGGCCTGGCTAAAGGCACACTCCCTAATAGGACTGGAGCCCATGCTCTTAACATTACACTGAACTTTCTTCTGCATTCTCAGCTGTGGTCCAGCTTTAATCTTGAATATTCTCTGGGCCCCTGATTGCCTGACTATAATATGGGGATAGTAATCCCACCCTGCCTTTTTAGAGTTAATTACACAATTCAACAAAAGGTAAGAGTGCAATAGATCACAAAACAAGTTCCCTAAAATGTCAGAGACTTTTATATATATATGTCAGGTCACATATATGGCCATAATACAATCAAATTAGAAAACAGCTAAAAAGATAGTTGAAATTTGTTCTAAACTTAATGTGCTTACAAATAAATCATAAGTTAAAGAAATTGTGTCAACAACAAATTTAAATATGCAAAGTCTAACAATTAAGTTCTGGAACTCATCCTAGGAAAAATGCTAGATACTTCATTGTTGAATATATTACTAAGGTCACCTTTACCAACACCTAGTCCAACCTTCAAAGCAGTTTTGGAACTCTTTCTAGAATGGTCATCACAACTGTCGTCATTTCACCCTTGATGTCCTAAAATTCATCAAAACCTCTTCTTTGCAATATTTCCTTTATCTTTGGGTAAAGAAAAAGTCATTGGGGGCCAGATCAGATGAGCAGGTGGGAAGTTTCAATACAGTTATTTGTTTACTAACTTAAAAACTCCTTCACGACAGTGCTGTGTGAGCTGTACATACATTATCAGGATACAAGAGTCATGAGTTCTTGGCCAACATTTTCCTGTTTCTTTATTAATGTTTGCTTGGTCCACTATGCCTCTCCTAGTCAGCTGATGATTTTGATGCACAATTGATGAATTTTACAATTTTTCATCAGTTCTGCTTGTTACTAGCCACCCTGATTTCTCTTCATTGGGGACGCTTTCTTTCTATCCCCTTTGGAAAAGTTTTAATCAATTTTCTTCATGACATTTATTATTCCCATAAACTTGGACTAATGAGTCTCTGATTTCACTTCCACTCTTGACAAGTTTAACAAGAAATTTAATATTTGTTCATTGTTTTCATTCAAGCTCTGACATTCTCATGGCACTCAAAAGCACACAACACCAGTCAGCAAAAAATAAATGAACACAGTTGTGAGAAACTGATATACCCAGGTTATAAAACCTTACTGAGTTGTTTGTACAGTGCTGCCAACATAAGTTCATGATGGCAAGTTCATGAACTTAATTTCCAGACCTCTGGAGTGTGTGTAATTCACAAAATCTGATTCCTAACCTGTGGTGGGGCAGCTGAGAAGCAGCTTGTTTTTTTACTTCAGAACGAAAGATCTGAACATTGTAAGAACCACATGCTTCTGGAAATGAGGATGGGAAAGGGTCTAAAGATAGGAGGAGGAGGAGGAAATCAGCTCAGGAAGCACTTGGACTTCAGGTACCTCCCCCTCTGCACAGCCAGGTGGCTGTTCCTCCACTGTCCCTGGGGCAGCCTGGAATTGTGCTTTCTGGAGAAGGTAAGGCAGAAGGCCTCCACATGGGGGGCAGGAGTCGGGGGGGACACCAGGCATGGAAGGTGCTAGCCATACTGGAAGCAGCATATTGAGCCTGGCCTCTTTCCCCAACTCATTCCCAAAACACCAGAAGCCAGGTGTGTGCTTCAAAAAGGACCTTGAAAGAGCCTTTACTGGGAAATCCCAGTCTCAGGATTCTGAAGTCCAGTGCTCCCTAAGGAAGTGGCCCAACCAAAACTTCCAGCAGCCCTCT
Source organism: Arctocebus calabarensis (assembly GCA_963573935.1). NCBI lineage: Eukaryota > Metazoa > Chordata > Mammalia > Primates > Lorisidae > Arctocebus > Arctocebus calabarensis. The sequence goes on from CAUYON010124859.1 coordinate 15,786, forward strand.
CAGTCAATAAGCTGTGGTCTTCCATTCACTTTTTCTTTCCATTGTGGTAAAATATATATGACACATAATATTATTAGTATGCATATAACATTTTAACCATTTTTACTTGTACAATTCAGTAGCATTGAGTACATGCTCAATGTGATGCAACTATCACCACTATTTCCACTTTCTCATTATCCCAGCCAGAAACTGTACCCATTAAGTAATAACTTCTCCACCCCACCTTCCCCAGCCCCTGGTAACTTCTATTAATCTGCTTTCTGTCCCCATGAATCTGCCTACTCTACATACCTCAGATGAGTGCAACCATTCATTTCCTTGTGTGTCTTCTTTCACTCAGCATAATGTTCTCCAAATCCATCCATGTTGTAGCACGTCTGAGAATTCCATTTCTTTTATGGCTAAATAATCTTCCATTTTGTTTAGATACCACATTTTGTTTATCCATTCATCCATTGATGGACATTTGTTTCCACCCTTTGGCTGTTGTGAATACTGTTGCAATGAACACTGGCACGCAAATACCTGAGTCCCTGGCTCGGTGCCTGTGGCTCAACGGGCTATGGCGCCAGCCACGTACACCTGAGCTGGAGGGTTTGAATCCAGCCCGGGCCCACCAAACAACAATGGCTGCAACAACAAAAAAAAAACAATGGCCAGCGTTGTGGTGGGCGCCTGTGGTCCCAGCTACTTGGGAAGCGGAGGCAAGAGACTCGCTTGAGTCCAGGAATTGGAGGTTGCTGTGAGCTGTGATGCCACAGCACTCTATCCAGGGTGACAGCTTGATAAGTAAAAGTGTTAAAGTGTTAATAAGTAAAAGTGTTAAAATAGAAGAAAGAATACACAAAACAGAAAGTAAGACAAAGGGATGCAAAACTATAGGGGAAAAAAACAAGACACTGACGTGGAAAAGTAGAGACTATACAAATAAAAATTCTATACATTTAGAAAATAATTTTTTTAAGTAGAAAATCATAAAATTAAACAAATAAATTATTATTACACTTAAGAAAATGTCCCAGAGCTGATGTGTATGAGCAATGGCTCATTGAGTGTCCAGCAGAAAGGAAGAAATCAGGTCTACCCAAAGGCATATTGTCACAGAAGATCCTAAAAGCTTTCAGAGAGAGGAAAACAAAATTGCTGATAAAGGGTCAAGGAAGTGACTTCTGACTTGTCCCCCGTAACTCTGGAAGCTAGAAGACAATGAAGCAATGTCTTCAAAATTCTTAGGGATAATCATTTCCAACCTAGAAAGCTCTACAATTACTAAAGGCACTTTGTACTCTAGGCACTCAGATGTGAAATTTCACTAGAGCAGGCTTTCCAAAACTTCATTCCTTCATTCACATACTACTCTCAGGATTTTTGCCATGTCCATAGAACACTTATACTATTTTTTATTAACTTGTTTTTTAAGTTGAATAACATTTTAATAAATTATTAATAGTTATGGAATTCACTATGGAAAGCCAGCTATTCTTTGTGATCAATAGAAAATAACTGTGAAAATAGAAAGTAAAATAAGGATATCCAGTTCTTACTGGCTCCTGTTGGCCAGTTGATTTATACAGCAGGATTAGCAAGGAGAAGAGAGACTGCCTGATATGCCTTTTGATATAATCAAAAAGTTTGAGCCTTGAAAGGACTAATTGTCTGTATGAGTCAACATTATGTAATGCCACCTTCATGCACCACCTACACCCCCACACCCCCAGCCATTCCACAGCTCCTCATATGGAAACACTGCACTGAAAAGACAGACCAAGGCCACATCCCACTCTCTGGACAGTCTTGGGGCCAACAAGGTGGCCTGTGCCTACATAGAAAAAAGCACTGGGTGCTTTGAGGCCTTCCCAGGCTGACAGCAAAGATCACACAGGAACACTCAACTCTGTTTTTTGTTGTTGTTGTTTTGTTTTTTATTGTTGGGGATTCATTGAGGGTACAAAAAACCATGTTACACTGATTGCATTTGTTGGGTAAAGTCCCTCTTACAATTGTGTTTGCCCCCAAAGGGTGTGGCACACACCAAGACCCCACCCCCCTCGCTCCTTCCTTTTCTCTGCTCTTCCTTTCCCCACCCCTCCCTCATTCTTTCTCTTTCTGCTCTCCCCTTCCCTCACCCCCACCATGTCAATAATTGTCATTAATTGTCCTCATATCAAAGAGTACATGGGATTCATGCTTCTGCATTCTTGTGATGCTTTACTAAGAATAATGTGTTCCACTTCCATCCAGGTTAATACAAAGGCTGTAATGTCTATACTTCCTAAAGCAATCTATCTATTTAATGCCATCCCTATTAAGGTACCAACATCGTACTTTCAAGCTTTGGAAAAAATGATTCTGCATTTTATATGGAATCAGAAAAAACCCGCGTAGCTAAGGCAGTTCTTAGTAATAAAAACAAAGCTGGAGGTATCACCATTCCAGACTTTAGGCTGTACTACAAAGCCATAGTGGTCAAGACGGCATGGTACTGGCACAAAAATAGAGACATAGACTTTTGGAATAATATAGAAAACCAGGAAATGAAACTAACATCTTACAACCACCTAATCTTCGATAAACCAATCAAGAACATACTTTGGAGGAAAGACTCCCTATTCAATAAATGGTGCTGGGAAAACTGGATATCCACACGTAAAAGACTGAAACTGGACCCTCACCTTTCTCC
>CAUYON010124860.1:0-22259 GCA_963573935.1 Arctocebus calabarensis
GGCGGGCGCCTGTAGTCCCAGCTACTTGGGAGGTAGAGGCAAGAGACTCGCTTGAGCCCAGGAATTGGAGGTTGCTGTGAGCTGTGATGCCACAGCACTCTATCCAGGGTGACAGCTTGAGGCTCTGTCTCAAAAAAAAAAATGCCGTGTTTTATCTAATCTCTATTAGATGAACATTTAGGTAGATTTCAGTTTGATTCAATAAACATCCTTGCATACGTGCCCTTGTATAAAAAAGTCATTTTCTCTCATGTGTAAAACTGCAGGTAGAATTACTCGGTTGGTGACCATCTGTAACTTTTAGTTTTACTAGACATGACCAATTGGCTATCCTGTATCATCTTCCAAATCCAGCACCCAGCAAAATCCTGCCCATTTTTGAAGCCTTGGCTTAAACCCCACTTCTTCCCTGCAGCCTGCCTTGATTCTTCTAGCTATGATAGGTTCCAGTTCATCTGGATTCCCATAGCATTGTTTTTGGAACTAGTCATTTTACACTTGCCACCTCCACCCTTCTCTGCTTTGATTTTCTGAAAGCAAGAACTACATCTTTGTGCACCTTTCTGCAGCAGGTAATATTTATAACTTGGACACCATCAGTACCTCTTTCCTACCAGTTTCTCTTTTTGACTGTTTTCTTTTATAAATGACAGTGAAATTCTTCTAGTTATGAAGTTCTGAGCCTTCAGGCATCTTCACATATTTTTTTAAAATTATTCCCTGTTAAGTTGTTATTTACTAAGGATGTATGCACCTTTGGTGGCCATCAATATATAGATCTTAAATGCAGCTCCTCATTGATTCCCATGGTTGCTTCCTCGGTACAGACCCTATTTACTTGTCATGTGGACATCTGGAATGACTCTGGACTGGTCCCAGCTTCAGCCAAGATTCTAGAATCCCCTTGCAAAGCATGCTGTACATTTCATTTTTGACAATGAACTCTAGGAAAGCATCTGTTTCATTAGATGACAATGCCATCCTAGGACAGCTCCTCTTTTGGCTCACACACCTTCAGGGCTCAAGACTGACTCTAGACCCCCCCAGTGGGCATTCAAGGCCAGTTGGAGCTGGGACCCACTTACTTCTTTCCCTTTCTGCTCAACTTTCTATGGAGACTACTTCCTTCTCCACGTGTGCATCATTATTTTCCTGCATCTGTTTCTTTATTCATATACTACCTTTTATCTAGAAGATCCTTCCTTTTGCCTGTTGATATTTTCCCTCCTGCTAAGATCTTTTCAAACGTTACCCACATTTTGAAGCAACATTTTCCCTTCCTGTTCCTCCCCCATCTCCACTTCCTGCCATAGAGCCACCACCACCATATTTGGAATCTCTCCCTCCTGGGAATCTTAAAGACTCTATAGCTCATGATTCCTTTTGATTTCTGTTATGTGACTTAGCTTGCTGTTCCCAGGGTTATGTCCCATACCAATTCCTATACATCCTTGTTTGTTTACAGAAGACAGAGGAAATGTTTCATTAAAATAATACTTTTAAATTTTCCCATGGCAGCTACCATTTGGTTGTACAAATAACTGATGCTCAATTAATATAAATTTATGAACAAGAGAAAACTGGGAATAAAAACTATCTGTTGTAGGAGAAATCATAGAACTGGAAGAAACTTTAGAGATTATCCAATCCAGCTCAAGCTCTGTTCTGTATGTCTCTTCCAAAGATGCTTGAATGTCTCCCTGTTCTCTTAGACCAGTGGTTCTCAACCTTCCTAATGCTGCAACCCTTTAATACAGTTCCTGTGGGTCACAACCCACAGGTTGAGAACCGCTGTCTTGGATTGAAATCAAAGTTCTCAGTATGGTCCCAGATCTCTGTGATCAGCCCCTGCCTCGCCCTGCATCACACAGCCCCTCCTGTTGCATACCAGCCTTGCCTTTCTTGCTTCAGGCCCTTGTCACATTTCTCTCTTTGTTCTCGCCAGCTCTCCTCCTTCATATTTCACTAAGCTAGCTCCTGCTTATCCCTCACTTCGCCCCAGACTTCATTTCACCCACTCATGAATCCCACAGTATTCATTCGGTACCTGCTATGTGCCAGGAATTTTTCTTGACCCTGGGGATAGAGCAAAGAACAAAGAACATCAAGATCCCTGCCCTTTGGGGGCTCAGGATATTCCTCTTGGAGGTCTTCCTTGCCCCACAGCCTGTCCCCAACATCCTAACGCTAGGGCTGTGTACCTCTATCATGTGCTGTCACAGCCCTCTGAACCCCTCCTCTGGAGTCCGAAAACAACTATAAGTGCTTACTGAATTAATTATTTCATTAATGATTCCCTTCCTCGGTAAGCTAAAAGATTCTTGAAGCCTGGGTCATTGTGTCCTTTCTTCACATTTTTGTCACTCACAGCAAGCTCAGTGCCAGGCACAAAGTGAGTTCTCTGTAAATTCCTTGAATGACTGAATAAAGTAATGAAATTAAGACCCTCATTATATTGATGAGAAAACTGTGGTCCAAATTTGGGGATGGACAGTGGGTCACCAGCCTCTGCTTGTAACATAATAAGGTAGGACAGCATCAGGTCCTAGGCTAGATGACTTCCCTTGCAGTACACTTTTTACTAAGATTGAAATGGAAAAAAGACAAATCAGTTGGGAAAGGGGTGAGGCAAAGGAGAAAGTGGAAAAATACACTAAAAGAAAAAAGGAGAAAACATGCTGGGGAGGGGAACAAACTTCTTCTGTATAGGCTCTGAGTCTGCTTTTTCAAACTTTACAAGGATTCTGAGAAATATGTCCTCTAACTTTTGATGACCAGATGATTCAACCAATTTGTTCTCTTATCTGAAAGTTTGACTTCATGCTCTTTTATAGATTTTATCTTATTTTTAACCAACAAATAATAATTGCATGCATTTATTGAGTATACTGTGACATGTGGGTACATATATGCATTGCAAAAAGAACAAACCAACCTAACTACCATATCCACTACCTCAAATATTTATCATTTCTTTGTGTTGAGAACATTTAAAATTCTTTTAGCTATTTTGAAGCATAGAAAACATTTTTATTAACATTGTTATTAACTAAAGTCACCTTGATCTGCAATAGAACACCCAGACCTATTTCACCTAACTACAACTTTGTACCCATTGACCTTTGCACCATTGACCAAGCCTCTCCCCTTTCCTCACTCACCGTTGCCTCCTCCAGCCTTTGATAATAACCGTTCCACTTTCTATATCTCTGAGTTAAACATGTTTAGATTCCACATATAAGTGGATTATTATGTGGAATTTGTCCCTCTGTGCCTGGCTTATTTCACTCCACATAATGTCTTCTAGGTTCATCCATGTTGTCAAAAATGACAGAATTTCCTAGGTTTATTTTTGTTTTCTAAAGAGTGAATTGTATTCCATTGTGTACCTATACCACACTTTTGACTCCATTTACCTTTTAATGAGCACCTAGGTTGTTTTCTGTCTTGACCATTTAGAATAACGCTGCAATGACCATGGGAGTGCAGACTTCTCTTCGCATACTGACTCTAATTCCTCTGGGTGTAGGAGTTATGGAATTGCTGGATCATCTAATAGTTCCATGTTTAATTTTTTGAGCTATCTTCATACTGTTCCAAAATGACTGTACTAATTTACAATACCACCAATAGTACATAAGGGTTGACTTTTCTCCACATCCTTGCCAAACTTGTCTTTCATTACTTAGATGATAGCCAATCTAACAGGTGTGAGGTGATGATAACTCTTTGTGGTTTTAATTTGCATTTCTCTGATGATTAAAGATGCTGAGTATTTTTCATTTATATGTTGGCCATTTGTAAGTCTTCTTCAAGTCCTTTGCCCATTTTTTAATATTGTCATTTGTTTTCTTGTTATTAGCCAGTTTGAGTTCCTTGTATATTTTGGATATTACCTCCTTATCTGATGCATAATTTGCAAATATTTTCTCCCAATCCCTGGGTTGTCTTTACATTCTATTAATTGTTTTCTTTGCTATGCAGAAGATTTTAGGTTAATGAAATTGCACTTGTCTATTTTTACTTTCATTGCTTGTGCTTTGGGGTAATATTCAAGATATCTCTGCTCACACCAATGTCATGGGTTTAGTAGTTTCACAGTTTCAGGTCCTACATTTAAGTTTTTTAATTCATTTTGAGTTGATTTATGTATAAGGGGTGAGATAAGCATCCATTTTCATTCTTCTGTCCATAGACATCCAGTTTTTCCAGAATTATTTGTTAAAGAGTCTGTCCTTTACCAAATATGGGTTCTTGGCACCTTTGTCAAAAATTAATTGACCATATATGTGTGGATTATTTGTGAGGTTCCTACCCTATTTAATACATTTTTTTAAATGCCTATACCAGGCTATGTTGGTGACTAGAGAAGTTGTTATTTATTTTGAAATCTGGTAGCGTGAGTCCTTCCAGTTTTCTTCTTTTTGGTCAAGATTGCTTTGGCAACTTGGGTTTTTTTTTTTTATTCTATACAAAGTTTAGGATTGTGTTTTATATTTCTGTAAAGAATAACATTTGAATTTTGATAGGGATTACATTGAATCTGTAGAATCCTTTGGACAATAAGGATATTTTTAACAATATTATTTTTTAACCCATAAACAGAATATCTTTCCATTTATGTGTTCTCTTTAATTTCTTTCATAGATATTTTGCAGTTTTCATTACTTCCTCTGTTAAATTTACTACTGACTATGTTACTTATTTTGGGATGTTATTGGAAATGAGATTATTTTCTCAATTTATTTTTCCGATAGTTCGTTGTTAGTGTATAAAAATGCTACTGATTTTTGTAAGGTGATTTTTATATTCGGCAATTTTATTGAATTCTTTTATTACTTCTAACAGAGTTTTTGGTGGATTCTTTAGGATATTCTATACATAAGATCATGTCATCAGCATACAACAATTTCACTCCATCCTTTCCTGTTTGGATGCCTTTTATTTCTTTTTCTTGCCTAATCACTCTGACTATGACTTCCAGTACAGTGTTAAATGGTAAGAATGGGCATCCTTGCCTTATTCCTGATCTCACACGAAAAGCCATCAACTTCTCCCTATTGAGTATGAAGTTAGCTGTGGAGTTGTCATATGTGACCTATGTTCTGTTGAGCAATATTCCTTCTATATCTCATTTGTTGGGAGTGTTGGGAGTAAGTTTGCATTAATACTTCCCACTTCTACAGTGAAAAATTGTTGCCTTTGCTTCCTATGACTAAGATTGGTCTTAATGTCACTTGACTTAAAAATAATAATAATAATAATAAACTTGTAAAAGTAACTTGGAAATTAGAGAAGAGAGTTGCTCACTGTGTGGTCTGCGACAGGTCCTAAAACCAAACATCGTTTTTCTTCTCCCATTAGCCTGAGTCTGCTCATTGGCAGTTTCAGGGGAAACTCTATTCTTGAGCTCTTGTACCTACATTCTGTAAAGTTAACCATGAGCAGTTACACCAACAGGAATATTTTGGACCCTGGCATTTGCTCCTTTCCAAAGGAAGCTGAGGATGACTCAAATTATAAAAAATGAGAAAACCCCCTTCTAAATAACATGTGTCAGCTATGTTACTACACAAATTCTGTGGGTTCCCACTGTACACAGGTAATAGAACAACCCATGTGGCTGAGCACAGATTAGTGTTTTAGCCCAAGTGACCAGAGAACCCATCCCAATTTCTTTTTGTTTTAATGAACTGCTCAGAGACTTCCTCTCCAGAGCCAGCAACTGCAGGAAGCCATTGCCACTCCCACAGATTAGGCATTGGAGGATTTCAAGTTCAATTTGATCTTCCTTACTGTGGATCCCAAGCCAGTCATCGTATTTCACATAAGATCTAAGTAATAAGCATAGTTTACACACATCTAGAAAGTAGGATGCGTGGTGCATAATTGCATGAGGGCAGTCAACAACACTTGGTAATCATGACTGCATTTTTTCATATATTTTTTCTCACCACCGCCAACACTTAATATTCTAATTAGTAAGAGGCCTAAAATTTACCTGATTAAATTCCTCCATTTCGTAGATAAGAGAACTGCAATCCAGAAATGTCAAATGGAGACAGCTGCAAAAAAGGCAGTTTCAGAGGCCAGCTGGATTCCTTTCTGGCTTTCAAACCAATATATTTTTCAAACATCTGGAATCTAGCTGTCCAAATAACAGGGGAAAAACATCTCTGGGTTTTTACTTAGTAGAGGTCATTCAAAAACCCAAAAAATCATTAAATGTGTCCAAAAAAACATGTATAGGAAGAAAAAAAGGAGTAATATGCTATTTACATTTTAGATATAAGAAAAATGAAGAATAGAAAATAGTTTGCTTGTTTTTTCTTTTGTCTATAATAGCACAATCAAGCTTGGAACATTGTCAAGGGAGCTCACCTTGTAAAGTGAATCATCTCTTGGCTGTAAATGTGGTTATAAGTTAGTCTAAAGTAATGATTCACACAGAAATATTAGTGGCGGCTGCAGAATGGGTTGAATGCCCTGTGTCAGGCCAAGTAACGAAGGCATGATTCCTGCAGAACGAGACTTTGTGCATGGTATAGGAGGAGGAGAAGCCCATGCGAGGACATCAGCCTAGAATCTGGCTGTCCTATCAGATCCTGCTGCGTGACTCCCTGTCTACATGGTCACACACCTCAGAACTTCATTCCCCACTTTACAAATGAGGAAACAATTACACCTACCTCACTTAGTTATTGTGAGAATCAATCTATTTAGGATCTTATATTCGGTAAGTGTTCTTATTAAATAAAGTTAGAGATTATCGTTATCAATACAAGAAACTAAGCAGAAATCTAAGAGTTTACACAGGGCTTGTCTTTGTAATTATTTAAAAATTTGTGGCTGGAAGGAAGTGGAAATAACATGCTCTAAAAAGCCACTAGAGGGAGCTCTCTGGTCAGCGTGGAATGGTGAAGACTTGCAGCCCAGGCTGCTCCACAGAGACAGGCTTTCCGACTGGGGCCCCCTAAAACACAGGGCCTTAAACCCAAACACCCTAAGGAGAGACCCAGGGGGTTTCTGGATCAGATCTCCTCCTTGAGCTGAGGTTTCGGCGGGAGTACAGAGTTTGTCTCTCAAGAGTCTGTCCATTTCAATTCAAGTGGCCTGACAGGGCTGTTCTTCACCGTGAGCGAGAGTGTGTGTATCTGCCCCCTCTGGATAATAAATAGTTGATCAGTAGATAGAGGATAGATAGACAGTAGAGTCATGCTTGCCCCTTTATAACGCCACCTCTGCTGTGCATCTGAGTGGGGAAGAAAATGAGAAAATGCTCCTTGGGAACAAGGTGGAAATTCCTGGGAATGTCACCCACATGTGTTCTAGAACTGCAGGGCCTGGGGCTTGGCAGGGCAGCAATCACTGTCAAACACTAGCACCTACAGCCTGCTCAGGTTTGCTTCAGGCAAAATATGCATGATGTTCTGTCCAGGGCAAGGCTGGGAGGGACCCTGGCTCTGGCCCAGGCACCGGTGCCTGCCCTCCTGTGCCACCTCGACTCCAGCCCTTCTTAGGCACAACCAATCGAGTCCCTCCCTTGCTTTACCCAATCCAAAATGTTGAGAATCTGAATCATCAGTTTGAGTTCAGAACCTCAATAGCTTCTGTGGAAGCGTTGATGTCTTCAAGCCTAGCTGGGATTTTTGACTTATAGGCTTTCTTTTTCCTTTTTCAATCCCCAAGTTCTAGCATCTTAAAGTGATTCCAAGTGTCACCCCAAGCCCTGAACAGTCCTCATCTTCACACTGAAATGTCTTGCTCCCTGCTTCTGTGAATTTCCAAGGGCAAAAATATCGGGAGTTTCTTCACTGAGGACCGTCTCCCTGGCTTCCTGTTCCCAGCACACCTGTCACACACTGTCCAAACTGGTTTAATCACGGTAGTGGGCACTACCTGCCAGTCTCCAGGGCTGGGGAGAAACGGGTAGAAGCAGAGGGAGGTCACAGGCTGACTTCTAGATCAAAGGTCAGATTATTGAACAGCCTCTCACAGAGGCTACCTTTGTCATTTCTCTCTGTGAGGGTCCAGGCCTTACAAGGGGGGACAAAGGTCACCCAAGGTCAACTGAGGTTTTGTACCTCTAATCCGAGCCAGGCCTTTGTTCTGGTCCTTTCACCCCTGAAGCAGCTGAAACATTTCTCTACTGGCCTCATGTCCAAGCTCTTTGACTTTGGGGTGCTTATAATCGCTGGACAGCTGCTGGCCTTAACTTGGCGGCGGTCTTCTGGGCTCTGCCCACGGGAAGTCTGACTCACTTTGCTCGGGTGGGTCTTTCCTGTTTGCTTTCCATGTGCTCTCCCCTGTTTTCCACCTGGGTCTGACACCGGGTGGCCCCAGCCCCTCCTGCTGGGCCCACAGACCTGTTGAGCCTCTCTCTGCCTTAGAAAGGTCAGTTTTATAAAAGCTCATTCACACCCTGACAAGAATTCCTTCCAAGTTACCAGCATTCCTGATTCCTGTGCCCACCTCTAGTCACGCAGCCCTCTGGAGGGATTTGTAGTGGAAATGTGTGCAGTAGAAGTGCCCGTGGAAGGACCATCATCTTTCCCTGGGAAGTACTGATGATCTCCCCTTAACGTTTTAAAAATATTGGAGCCTACAATTGCTTCTTGAATTGGGGGTATCGGCTGTTTATTTATTTTTCAACCGCAAGTCCCTTTTTTCCCTCCTTCCAAAACCATACCACAAAATGAAGCAGTAACAACAAAGAACCACACAGGCCACCCGTCTCGGAGATGCCTCCTTGGTTAGTCCAGGGCTGGTTTCTACGCGTCTGTGAAACTTCTCCCTAACTTCTGACTTCCTTCCTGGACACTTGGGGATCTCTATACTGAGATGGGGAGAGCAGGGGGGTTGGGGTAGAAATAAAACAGTTTTCTTTTCTTTTCTTTTTTTTTGTAGAGACAGAGTATCACTTTATCATCCTCTGTAGAGTGCGGTGGCATCACAGCTCACAGCAAACTCCAACTCCTGGGCTCAGGTGATTCTCTTGCCCCAGTCTCCCGAGTAGCTGGGACTACAGGTGCCCACCACAAGGCCCCGCTATTATTTTTGTTTTGCAGGTCGGCTGGGCAGGGTTTGAACCCACCACCCTCCGTACATGGGGCCGGCACCCTACTTGCTGAGCCACAGGCACCACCAACAGTTTTCTTTTTAATGTATGCTTAGCTCTGACAGACCAAAAGCACATACATAGAGCCAAGAGGACTTTGTTATTTTTACCACTTGCCTCAACTAATAGTTTGCAGTAATTGATCTCAGGGCATGCAGAGTATATAATTTTGTCAGGCTTTTAAACCACCATTTTAGCAAATCGGATAAAATTGAGAAAAAAAAAAATTCTCTGATATGATAGATCTCTCCGAGCCAGCCCCCAAACCCAGTAGTCTGTTTTTCTCTCTCAGACCTACAACTCACCGCTGAGGTCAAAGGCACACCACTCGTGTGTTCACTTCCAGCCACCAACAGGAGCTGAACAATGGCTGGGAGACTGGAGCTGCAGACAGTCCAGGATTTCTCTGCTACTGTGTTCTGTGTGCACAGACAGAACCCGGACACAGTTCGTGGGGTAAAATCCCGGTGCAGGCAGTTCTTCGCAAAACCCGACATACAGAGTGGTGGACTCACTAAACCTTAAGGACAGAGGCAACCTCAGAGACTCTGGTCCCGCGCCTCCGTTTTCCAGAGAAAAACACAAGCCTGTGATTACCCGGAAGCAGAGCAAAAGGTGGGAGGACTCTGGCTCCAGGTTGCCTGGGTTGGAATCCAGCCTCCCCTGTTACTGGCTGCTGTGTGACCTCGAGCGTGGTACCTAACAATTCTGTGCTCAGCTGCTCTGCGGGCAAATGGGGATAATGACATTATTTACCGCATGGGGGCGATGGACCCAGAGAGTTGATACTGTGTTTGCAGCACCTGGGGCCGCGAGAGCCCATTGCTGAGCGCGTGGTTGTCGCTCAGCAAGTGTGTCATGAACGAACGAATAATTAAAGGGGGACTACAGGTGAAGAAATGAGGCTGGTGAAGTTAGGAGATGCTCCCAAGATTCCAAAGCTATGAGAGGTGCCGGGGCCCCACGCCCAGATCCTGGCCCCTGGCCACCACGCCAAACCATCCACCATTGCAGATGACAGAGTGAAGCTCAGAGAGCTCACGGGTGCGGTCCCCTGGGCCCCGTAAGCCCACCCACACTCAGCAGAGCCAGGGCCTGCCCCCCGCCCAGACAGGAGGCTCAGCTGCAAAGCCCAGCTCTAACCCGGCTGCGGCAGCCACGCCCGTGGGGCGAGTTACTGTGCATTCTTCTCTGGGGCGCTCCGGGTCGGAACCCCCCAGCACCTGCTCGTCACTGGCTACTCCTTTTCCAAACAGAATTGTCAACCCTGTTGCCTCTGTGCCGCCGCAGACTCCCACAGCCCTGTCACCTAGCCGTTCTTCTGTGCTCGGAAGGTGACCGTCTCTGCAGGGCCGCGTCCAGCCGGCTCCCCGCAGCCTCCTCCTCTGCATTCGGGGGCAGCTCGCGGCGGCGCGGCCCTCCCCGCCCTCCCCTGGCCTCTCCTTCCCTGCGCCTGTCAGCTTTCTAGCTTGTTCCTCTGGACTTTTTTTTTTTTTATCTTCTGCGTGCTCTTAAATGGAGGGAGGGGACACCCCCAGCGACGAGCCCTCGGCACGCTAATCAAAGCGGGACACTTCTGACGCCTCGTCCTGGAGCTATTAAAATGTCCGCTTTCTCGCTTCACTCCCCAGCGGGCAGATTAAGGACACGGGCATCTGCTGGGAAACATAGTTGTCATTGCTCAGTCCTATTATCCCGACGAGCAGCCTCTGCTGACGTTACAGCGAGTGACCTTGAGCCGGCCAGGAAAAATGCAGTGCCTGTTCTAAGGTTCTTGGCCACCAGAATTCCCCCCGAGGGGCGGTTGCGTCAAGGATGAATGAGATCAAGAGCAGCGCAAAGCACATCATTTATCTGCTGGAGAGGGAGGGTTTCAGGCCGTGTTTTCTGCGGTTGGGTAGCAAGTTTTTGGTTTTTTACAGATAATTTCTTTCTCGGGGAGGTGAAGTTTGGCCGTAAAGTATCATTGTTCCCTGACCACACTCTGGCCCCTGGGAAAGAGACCAAGGACTGCGTGCTCGGGCGGCCTGCCTCCTGGGTTTGTTTTTTTTTTTTCCTTTTCTTTTTCTTTTTTTTGGGAGAGGGGGTGCTGAACGTAAAGGCACCATCTTCTTTGAGATGTGTTTCTGCCTTTGTTGCACTGTGCCCTTTACAGATTTTGATTTCACCTTCCCTCTCTACCCACCTGTCTCACACTTCCCTCTGCCCGCAAGGCCACCGAGCTTCTGTCTTCTCCCGCCACCCTTTCCTTTAAGCTTCTGGAGTTTCAGTCTCTCCTTCAACCCTTTGTCACACCCTGCTTCTATCTTTGTCGCCTCCCTGAGGTGCCTTCAGCCGAAAGGGACACCCTCCAGGCTGTGGCCGCCCACGGAGGGAGGAGGTGGGAGGAGGTACCGCTGGGTGGCGCCACTGAGGTCTCAGCAGCGCTCAGCTCCGATGAGCAATTCCTGACTGATTACTGGAAAGCACCGGGAACGCTCAGCTCAGTGACCTCAGTAAAAATTTTTGGTAATGCACATCCACATATATTTATTTGTAAACATATGTATACTATTAATCTGTATTAAATATTAGCAAAGGATAATGAAAATGTTTGGGTAAAAATGAAGTATTCGACATTCTAATATTTTCTTCCTCCATTGCAATACATCATTTTATTTACCTCCCAGGGAGAGCATTGATCTAGCACGTATTTTCCTTCTTCAAATGGTCCATATTGTTTCATAAAACAAGCTGTACAAGTTGTACACATGTACTTGTGTACTCAGCACTGTGGAAGGGACAAAAAATAGTTCAAAAGGAATAAAATATGTTCTATCCACAAGGTTCTTATATATAGTTGTCAAGGCAAGATTTAGCAATAGATGTAAAAGATTCAAACACATATAAGACAATGTGCAAGTATCAGCCAAGACACTTAGTTGTGGATGATATCATCCACTTTCTTACTATTTTAAGTGAAAAGGAATTTATTAGGTGACTTACAGAATCTCTTGCAGGACTAGTAAGCCAGGTTTAGATAATGTGTAGCAGTCACGAGAAATAATCAACCACCCAAGGGAAATCCCTAGTGCAGTGGCCTGTCACTCAGCACCCATGACACCAGGGACCAGAGAGTAAAATAGAGATGCCAAGGGGAAACACAGCTCAGCTACCCTGCTGCAAAGAAAGCTGAGCTGTTCTCAGTTTAATTCAGATTGTGGGGAGGGGGAAGGAGGAGGAGGGAGGGCTAAGCTTTCACTAATATGCACAATGTGGAGGTAGATGGCACACCTCCCTGGCGAGGGGCACAACTACAACAGGGACTTTACCTAACAAACACAAACATTGTAACCTAATCATTTGTACCCTTATATTAATCTGAAAAAAAAAAGAAAGAAAAGAAGAAAAGCTGAGCTTCCTGAAGGCAACCACCTCTTTGCATGGCAAGTGGTGGCTGCCCCTGCTCAGAGGAGCCTAGGCCATACCCAGTTCCCAAGGATGTCTCTCTAACTGCCCTGTGTCTGCTGTGGAGAAAGAATAAGAGACTGGAAGAGATGTTGAGATCTGTCATATTACAATTATGTCCATTGGGGAAGAAAGGCCCAGGTGGGCTTTGAGCTCTCATGTGGAGAATTCCAGGAAGCTAGTTCAGGACTAGTCCTACACAAGCTCTTGGCGGAAGTCAGCCTGAGTCGGCCTGGGCTCCTGCTGCAGTAAGTATGCCCCGAGGTACTTCCCATCTGAGGCCATTTCCCCTAAGTCCCAAACTTTCCTGAACTTTTCTTCTGTGTCTATTTTTCCTCTCCCAATTACACATGTTGCATCTTAACTTCCAAATTATCCTATGTCTCTGTTCTTATTTATCTGCCTGATTTATGAGCTCATTTTTTTCATGGACTTCATTCCTTCTTGTTCCCTGGATCCTCCCTGCAAGAAAATATTTCCTTCGCTGCTTCAACTTGGATTTGGCTTTTATCCTCTCGCTCATCTTGCTCAGCATCATGTCTGAACTTTGCCTGAATCCCAGCTTACTCCTCATCTCAATGCACGTGGGCTCAGCCTCAGTCAGAGACTAAAGAGAATGGGGCTCCGGGAATTAGATTATATGAAAATTGGAAGAAAGACATTGTCAGTGGAGATAACTGAGGACAGAGGTGCTCTCTGGCTGGCCTGGAGGGATAGGAGAGCAGCTGGTATGAGGAGCACAAAAGAGCCTTTGTGAGCAGAAAACAAGATGGTTATAAGGAAGGTGAGGACAGTTCTCTGATGGACCCAAAAGCCAAGTGTCTCTTGAGGTCTTAGTTAGATGTAGGTGTTATAACAAAGTTTTAAAAGTAGTTTAAACAGTTTGAAGTTTATGTCTTTCCCATAGTATCCGAGCTAATGTTATAACTCTGCTCCTCAAAGTTGTCAGGAGCCAAGGCTTCAATGTATGTCTTCCAATTCACAATTTCCACCATCATGTCCAACAAAAAGAAGGCAATGGAAAGAAAAGGATACATTCTTTCTTTTGGAGGTACAATGGAGAAGGTACCCAGAAGGAGGTACAACCCCTGCTTACTTCATTTCTCCTCATGTCCAGTTGACCAGAGAGTAGTCACCTGGCTACACCAAGCTGCAAAGGAAGCTGCAAAATAGGGCTTTTACTAGCCATGTAGCCACCTACAACTTCTGTTACTATGTTAAAAGAAAAGAGTGAACATTAGAGGCTCCCTAGCACTTTCTGCCACACCCAGCATGGTGTAACTAGGCTACTAGAGAAGTTCTCAGGGAAAGATCGCTACTATCTCCCATGATGAGATTGGCCAATAGCGTCTTCCCTGGAGGAAGGTTGAGGCAATTCATAGCTAATGCCTTCTTAGCAAACACCATAGTTACTGATATATCCAGTCCCTTCATATGGGGTCAGGTAGATGAAAGAATGCAAGGTGACCTTACACCCCCATGCCCTGTTCACGCAGTCCCTGCCCCAATCCACAGACTGGGATGAGAGGCCAGGGGGGCACTATAGAGCCCTGCATCTGGGCACACGGGTGTAGGTGAAATCCCAGCTCTCTCATCAAGAATCTATGTATTCCTGAGCAATTTGCCCTTCCTTCCTATGCTGCCATTTCCTCCTCTATAAATGAGGTAGTAATATTAGTAGTCCCTAACCCATAGGGCCATTCTGAGAACTAAAACATATGTATGTTGGAAGATAGTTGAAACTAAATTTAGGTAGATCAATACGTGTTCTTATCAATAAATACTAATAAAATGTCAAAACTATCTAACAATAGAACTCTCCAATCGTTTAAATTCCAGCTAAGAAAGAGATTCTCAGATCCATCAAAGGCAGTGGGAACCCTTGTTGTGATGGGTGCAGTTAGGACCACCAGCAGCTAATCAACCTGTGATTTATCACCCAAGCTGCTCTTAATACCCCAGATAAAACCTTGAAAAACTTAGCACCTATGTCTCTTATACCTGTTCCCCAAATATCAGAAGCTTGTTGCATTTGTTAAGTATCTACAAAGGTGATTCTCAGAGATAGGGGAGGAGGTTAGAACATTCCACAAAGGAACTTCTTGGAATTCTCTGGGGAGTTTTCAAACTGCCCACTATTGTGCTGGAGATGGCAGTCTCCATTTGCTCTTCACTAATGATATGTTGGAGCAAGCTTTTACCACCTCACAAGAGCAGGTTATACACATCTTTTCCCAAATTTATGTTCAGAGACATCCCATCAGTAGCTTGAAATCAGACATGGTAGGAGTGTTTGTACCATGGGAATTGGCAGTCACTGTAAACCAGGCTTCCTTACTGCTCTCCAAAGAGCTGCTTTTTAAACATTTATCAGCAGGTCACTACCATTCACCACTGAGAAGAATGAAGGAAGGCCCATATTATGAAGGATAAATTATATTTCTTTTTTTAATTAAATCATAGCTGTGTACACTAATGCAATCATGGGGTACAATGTGCTGGTTTTATAAGGTGGAGAATTCAATGCTCTACAATATGTGGAGAATGATGCTGGGTGTTGCTAGGTCTGTATTCTCCAGAAGGGTGAGATATGTGATGACCACAGGTGCAGTGATGAACTCACCTCTGTCTCCAGGGAGAAGCACTATGGAAAGCCCTGTTGTGTGGAGACACCAGAGGCAGTGGACACACTCCCTACCCTTGGGGTGCTTCTGATTTAGATAACAGATTAAGACATTACATCTAAACCATAAATCAGTGAGTGATATGTAATGTACAATAATATAGGGAGAGGTTCCAAATGACTGGTTGCAGATAATAAGCACTCAAAGGAATTGGAGGACAATTGATTGCCTATTATGTGCCAGGCACAGTGCTATGTTCTGCAGACACTAGTGAGCGAGACAGACCTGATTGCTGGCTGACCTTGAAGCACTCACCATCTAGTGCAATGCCTCTAAGGGGTGATCTGGTAACCACTTGCATCAAGGTCATCATGAATAATAATAGCTAACGTGTGTTAAGAGTATGCTATATGCCAGCCACTGACCTAAGTGCTTTACACATACTATAATTCCATTATCAGACCAACCCCATATTTGATCTATTATTATTATCCCTGTTTTACAGATGAGTAAACTGAGATAAAAGAAATTACCTTACCCAACAAAGGAATTAGGCCAGTGCTAACTACAGGCATCTTGTTAAGGTACAGATTCTGATACAGTAGCTTTGAGGTGAAACCTGAGATACAGCGTTTGTGATAAGCTCTCATGTTAGGCTGAGGCTGCGGGTCCACAGACCACACTGTGAACTGCTAAAGACTGCAGATGGTAAAATCCACTTGCGTGTCAGGAAAAAGTTAAAATGATTTCATATTTTCGAAGTTCTTTTTAAATTAAATTTGATCTTACTTTTAAACCAGAATTTTAAAAATCATAAGCCTATCCAAAATTATTTGTAAGACATCCTTGGGCATTTTCCCAGCAGTTGTTTTATTCCCCATCAGTTCTCTGTCCAGAGACTTTTTTTGATTGTTTTATGTTTTCAATTATAAATCCGAAATTTCCACCTGCACCTTTTCCTGTCCTCTCATTTTTACAAACTCTCCAAACGCAAACTCTCAAACTCTCCAAATGTGTAATAGGAAGGGAAGAAACAAACAGATTAAATGAGGTCATTTAAGCAATTTGTGGTTTCTGCTGCAGATTTTTGTTAACTTAAAGGGAAGCAGAAAACATGTGGATGTATAAATAGAGGTGTAGAGCACAAGTTCACAGAAATTTATTCTTTCACTGTGGAAGGATGAGATCACATTTAGAATGCAGGGCTCAAAACTGGTGAGAAGTGGGATACTGGTTACACTAAGGACAGATTGACCAATTTAGGTCTTTCTGTCAACTGGCTGGAGACCAAATTCTGGGGCTTTGGCTTCTGGAGTAAATTAAAACTGAAAGCATTTAATAGCAACCTAAATCTTAAAGGCTGAAATAGGAAATACAGCAAAGCTGTATTTAAAACTAGGTCAAGGAGGAAACTCTAGAAAACTTCCTAAAATGGCTGGATTTTCAAACATCGTAAGTATCGTTCTTCAGATTATTCATTTTCAAAAGGAAAGCACACTTGCTTCCAAATGCATCTTTCCTGACCCGTAAAATAAGATCCATAAGCAGTTATGCATAGATAACCGTTGAATGAACTCCAAGCCAGCACACGTGCCTTACCTCGGCAACACCCAACCTTCTGTCCCTTCCCCTGGTGCTGTGCAGTGTGCCAGCCGCATGGTGCATCAAAGGTGGGAGAAAATTGCCCTGGAATGAGAAGCGCCCACAAGGCAACAGATTCTTCTGCTCTTGGGGTCATTGCAATTTCATCCATTCTAAATGGATTGCTTGCCTGATCTGATTGACTGGACAGATGGCAGCACTGCCCAGGCATAAGCCTCAGTCAGTTCCCAGCTCAATGTCCACTTACATACCAAGGAAGGGATTAGCTAAGTGCAGTTGGCAATCTAGAGCAAGGTTTGAGGGGTTTTCACTCACACTTTCTAAAGTGTGAGGCTGAGGCAGGAGGTTTACTTGAGCCTAGGAGTTTAAAGTTGCAGTGAACTATGATGACACCACTTTACTCTACCCAGGGTGAGATTCTGTCTCAAAATAAATGAAAAAATATATACATACATCAACATTCTCTTTGTTGCAATGATATTCTTTAGTGAGGAAAGAAATAAAATCTTGCTGGGTGCAGTGGATCACAACTGTAATCCTAGCACTCTGGGAGGCTAAGGTGGGAGGATCACTTGAGGTCAGGAGTCTGAGACCATCCTGAGCAAGTGTGAGACCCAGTCTCTACTGAAAACAGAAAAAAATTAGCCATTGTTGTGGCTTGAGCCTGTAGTCCCAGCTTCTCAGGAGGCTGAGGCAGGAGGCTTACTTGAACCTAGGAGTTTAAAGTTACAGTGAACTATGATGACACCACTTTACTCTACCCAGGGTGAGATTTTGTCTCAAAATAAATGAAAAAATATATACATACATAAAATCTTGCCTAGCCTACCTGAACCTGAAGATTTTCTTTAAACTTTCAGTCCCAACCCCCTGAGTTGCAGACTGGTATCGGTTCGTGGCCTGTTAGGAACCAGGCTACACAGCAGGAGATGAGTGGCGGGCAAGCAAGTAAAGCTTCCTCTGTATTTACAGCTGCTCCCTATTGCTTGCATCACTGCCTGAGCTCCACCTCCAGGTCAGTGGCAGCATTAGATTTTCATAGGAGCATGAACCATACTATGAACGGTACATGTAAGGTATGTAGGTTGTATGCTCCCTATGAGAGTCCAATGGCTCTGCATCCCTTTCTGCCTGCAGTTGGTGGGAAAATTGTCTTTCATGAACCCAGTCCCTGGTGCCAACAAATGCTGGGGAATGCTGCAGTTTAAATGAACTTAATGGATCACAAAAAGAAAATACCATTAAGTGAATGAGCCACCATACTTATATTAGGTTAATATGTAGGGTGCAAGACGCTGTTGGAGCCACAAGCTTTTATTTATTGAAAATGGTGATTATGGCAAGCAATCATTTTGTGAGACCTTCAGTCCCTTTCAGAAAACCTGCCCCACTGAAGAAACAAGCCCTGAGCAGTAACACCAGCCAGTCTGGCAATGCTCAATCCAGAAGACCTACCCTAGCATAAAATCTACTAATCCCCAGACTATTGTGCTTTACCCAAAAATGTCTATGAAATGAGAAATGATGGTAAAGAGGTGACGTGTTGAGAATTCGGACTGAAAGAATATAGGGAGAATTATCTGTGGGGAAAAACAGCAAGAAGATATAAAGACAAGCAGAAATAGAGTAAGAGAACCACAGGAAAGGCAGAGTGAAGATGTATCCAGGCCTTCTGGGGTGCCTAGAGGTGCCCGGGATTGCCAAGTCCCACTGGCCTCCCTGGTGTGGGGCCCAGCGTACCAGTCTTCCTGGCCCATCGGTTCAACTCTTCAGGAGTTCCACAGACTCAGCTACAGGCTGAGATTCTCACTGACAACACCCGAGTCTCCATCACCAATCCACCCTAATGAAAGTGATCAAATGTTTAACTAACTAGAACAAAGAAAGAAAGGAATGAAAGACTAGACGAAGAGAGGAAAGAAAACAGACAGGTGTACAAAATCTAGTAGTTTCAAGATCTTGATCATGAACAGAAAGATGTTCTACCAATATCTTTGTCAGGCAAGACTCTTGAATTTGAGACCCCCTGCTCCTACTAAAAATAGGATAACTGAAGACAAAGAATATAAAGGTAAGGGTATGTCATTTTTCTTTTAATTATTCCAAAATAACATCTGTTTTTAATACACTTTATCATTAATTTTAAGATATCCAAAATTCTTCCTTGGCCTTCTCTGTCTCCTTTATTGAACTCAAATGTAAGTTTTATTCTTTTTTGTCAAGTCTTCATCCAGAGAAAATGAAGGGTCTCTCAGATAAAAGGCACTATTTTTCACAATTCAGTTAAAATGCTAAAACAGAAAATCAATTACCCATCTTTTTCATGCCTCAATGCTCTTGTCTATTCATTCCATCTCCAAACTGGGGAGCTCAGGGCAGATTTTTTTCTAGCACCATGGAAATATGATTCCAGTAAGGATAGAAAGTCCTCTCCCACCCCAGGATCTTTCCTGGTACAAAACAATTGTCCTTTACAAAATTCCTTACTTATTTTTTCTTTTTGGCCACTCCATGACAGCTCCTCCTGTCATTTAAAGACTTTATGCCATCATTTGGAATGTAGTCTGCATCACTGGTGAGCTCTGTCATTTGAAATCTGTCTAGTGGTTTGTCATAAGGAGAGGATCTTCGGTGAGTCTCAGCACAATTGTCTTTGCATACAATCAGTGTACAGATCACCATGGCAACGTAAGCAGAGTTAGGTAGAACAGTGCTATTGCTTCCATCATGGAGTGATGCTTCAAAAAGGGGCTTGAGTTCTCAGATTCATCCTTTTCTGCATTCTGTCAGGTCATTCACCGCCTTTCACTTCTGAAAGTTTCCTTCTCCCTCCTAAACTGAGACTGCATTCAAAACATTGAAAAACGCTATTTCTAAAATGTATCAGTGAGCCACCAACTATTCATCTGAGCATTCTTAAAACAAAATAGGTGATGAAAATGTAGCCTGAGTGTAAAGGGGAAATCCAACAATTCTAAATTACTTTCCCAAATGCCAATTTTCAGTCACAAAAATAAAGAAATGAATGATGGCAAGACCTTAGGTTTTGTGTGACATGGTTCTAAATACAACTCAATAGTTTTTATTCATGCAGTTTATGCTCTAAATACAACTCAATAGTTTTATTTACATTATTATCAAAATTCTAAAGGCCATTGAAGTTCCTAGTAATAGTAAAGAGTGAATTGTTATTAGGTTTACCAGTATCTCCCTCTTGAGATGAAATCTTCAAAAATTACCATGGTTTTCTTCTTTCATAAAAGCTATAGCTTCCCCTTTACCTCAGAGAGAGAAAAAAATCCTAAATTGGCAAAGTTAACTCAAAATACAAAATCAATTCTTCTTATTTAACTTTCTAGCTTGATACGAAACATCATGCAATACTGTGTTAACATCTAGCTGTGTAACAATTGTCAAGCCAATAGTTTATCAAGTCAAGAGAACCAGAAAAATTTGGTCAAGTTATTAATCTCTCCAGCCAAGAGAACTAGGTTTTGACTGCACTATTGCATGATCACTAACTTACTATATGAGCATGAGCAAATCAATCTGTACACTTCATTTTCCTCAAATGTCAAATTAAGCTAGCATTCTTGTTTACCTTGAGGCAGTGGTCCTCAGCATTTTTTTCCTCAGAATCATAACTGTAGACAACAGTCACATGCTGGATACACTGCCACGAGTCAAGATGGTGCACCAAAGTGTACAAGTTAGATGGCGGGTTAGACTCAATTCTCCCAACTCCTACTAACTCTTCTCTTGCTAGTATCAGGTTCACCATGTGGTAGGCAACTTCCAAGATGGGCCCTAGTAATTTCCACTTCCTTCTACTCATGCCATTGCACAGTCCTCTCCCTCTTGGTGCAGGCTGGACCTAGTGACTCTCTTGCAACAAACAGAATATAGCAAAAATGATGAGACAGCACCTGTGAGACAACATTACAGAAAAAAACTTGCATCTTATTCACCCTCTCTTGCACTGTGTTATTTACTCTGAGGAAGCCAATAGTCATGTTGTTAATTGCCCTGTGGAGCTGTCCACGTGGAAATTGAGAAAGGCCTCCAGCCAACAGCCAGCAAAGTATTATGGCTCTGAAAGTCTACCAAGAGCTGAATTTGTCAAACAAACATATGAGTGAGTTTAGAAATGAATCCTCCTGATCCTATTGAGCCTTCAGATGAGACCACAGCTCTGGCCAACACCCTGATTTAAGTTTTGTGAGAAATCTTGAGGGAGATGCACTCAGCTAAGTAAAGCTAGGATCTCTGAACCTATAGATTATATTGGGTACTCTTTTAAAACACTTAGTTTCAGGATAATTTGTTAGTGCAGTAATAGATAACTAATAACATGTATGGTCAGAAACCACAGTAGAGAGTATTTGCCTTGAAGTGGCATTTTTTCAAATGTCTCTGTCTCAATCTACTCGAATGCTTATAATTCAATTTAGTGATATAGTGAGTCTGAATCAGAAATTTCAAATGACATTAGAATACAATAGAATTTTTAAAATGAACTCATTGTCTAAAGAATAAATAATATTGTCTTATAAAACTTTTATTTTGTAAATATTTAAGATACTAGGTCATGATGTAAAAATGTGTTTTTACTTTGAGTCAGCCCAAAATGTTAGAAAGATACAATTCTAAATTTTAATTGTAAAAGTCAAATGAACTCTCTTTTCCTCTTCCTTGCCAAAGTCAACCAAACTTTCAGTCTCAGTAAGACTTGGTTCAAGTCTTATGTCTCTTTAAATCCTCCTTTCACCACTCTAATCCCATGGTTGTTCTGCACCTCCTCTTAGAATATAAGACCTTCAAGAATCCAGTGTGGTGCACTGCCTTATGACAAATTATAGCAGTCTGAATTGGTGTTTGTAGCTGAGCATGACATGTATATTTATCCAGTAATCAATAGCAAGATCCTTAAGAGGGAGAAGGCTGTGATATCATTTTTCCATATTCTCTATAGCAGTGTTTTTTAACCTTGTTTATCTCATGGCACACTTGAACCTATAATTAAACTTTTGCTGCACACTTAAATTATGTTGATCAAAAAAAAAAAAAGAGTAACAAAAGAATATACTTACTGTGCTTTGAACTTCTTTCAAAAATAATTTAGTTAAAGATCTTTAAAATTTTTGTGGCACGCTTAAGATCCTCTCATGGCACCCCAGTGTGCCACAGCACACCAGCTGAAAATCACTGCTCTACAGGCTACATGGTATAAGTATAAAACATGGAAGAAGCATTTGGACCACCTTTCATGGTAGAGGTTTACTGCAAAGGAGGACAGCAAGGCAGAACAGAACTGTAATTGTCTCTCTTTTTTTTTGAGACAGAGCCTCAAGCTGTCACCCTGGACAGAGTGCCATGGCATCACAGCTCACAGCAACCGCCAATTCCTGGGCTCAAGCAAGTCTCCTGCCTCCGCCTCCCAAGTAGCTGGGACTACAGGTGCCCACCAC
>CAUYON010124861.1:0-104482 GCA_963573935.1 Arctocebus calabarensis
ATCCAGTTTCCTCCAATGAGCAGATGCTCCAGAGGTTTGCACCTGCCTGGGTCACAGTGAGGTCTGTGGCTCCACAACCAGTCCGCTACTCCCTGTCACTGTTTGGCAGGGGGAGGTGAGGCCTGACAACCTGGGTACTTAACAGGGGTGGGGTGAATCACTCAGTTCCACCCCTGTCTCTGATTGATGTTGCTGCTGGAACGGAACAAGTTCACAGAATTTATTTTTGTCAAGGCTATTTTCCCTGATCAGACTGGGGCTGCAAATAGATTTTACTCAGTCTGTGAGTTCCAGCCCTTTGTCTTAGCTTTCATCCCCTGAGGGCCAGGTTAAGCAAAGCAGCCCCTCTGCGAGTATTCTAATCCCTGCTGTGTCCAGCCGGTATCACCTCAGGCAAATCCTTCATGTGCCTTAGGTGCCAGTCCGCTCTGCTGGCACCGGAGAGGCCATCTGCTTCCCCTGGCCGCCAGAAGACTGGGAGTGTCTCCTCAAAACATCCCCAGGGGTGCAGCTCTCCAGCTATTGTTCCTGGAGCTGGTTGCGTCTCATGCCTCAGGAGACCTTCCCATTAGCCAGGTCTTCCCTCGGCTCGAGCCAGAAAACCAACACAGTTCATCGACAGTCTGTGCCCATCCACACCCCTCAAGAAAATCTCCAAGAATCTGGACTCTGTGGGGAACAGGGCCCTAGACCTCAGGGTGAGAGTGGAGGGGAACACCAGGAACACCAACTTGCAGGTAGAGAGTATATACAGTTTTATGCCTGGTTGGAGAGCACCACGGCACCCTAGTAGGGGAAGGAGGCCTGATTTTTAGAGGGTCTCTCCCGTGGGGTAGAGTGGGAGGATATCCGAAGTCTGCTCACTTGTTTGTATGGAGGTATGGAGTATCCTATGAACCTCTCTCATGGGGGAAGGGACTCCCGTCCACTTGGTGATGTGCTCTGTACCTTTTTGTTTGCGTCCTTGGGGTCTCAGGTCGCCCCAGCAGGGTTGATGTGCACTCTTCGAACTTTCCTTTTGGCTCAGATCCAAACCATCGGCTTTCTTGCTGAGTTTCTGTCCTTTAACTCTCCTTCTGGACGGGAACCTCTGCGGAAAGCTGGCTACAGATTGCCATCTTGGCTCCTCCCCCCAGAATTTATTTTTCATGTATCTCCTTGTGCCATAAGCCATCTTCGTGTCAATAGTAAATATTTATAGTCAAGTTAGCCTAAGAACATCTTCACTGACCAACCCCTTCAGATCTTATCTACATAAAATTATCTCCATCCTGATCCTTAATGTGAGTCTTCTGCTATTTCTAAGTCTTGTGGCTGATATACATGGAGAAGCTAACTGTAGACAACAGCCTTCGTGTCAGTCAGGAAGATGATTGTGGAAAACAGTAGCAGCAGGATAATTGCAAGAAGGTAAACCAGCAAAATCACCAAAAAGGCTTAGAGAGTTTATTAATAAGTAAAGATAGGGAACAGGTAAAAATCAGTATGAGGGAGCTACATGCAGCATCTTTCTCTTACCTGTGCAGTATTTACAGACTCAATCACTACAGTGAAAAATCTCTGTGCTCAGTGTTTAATTTTATTTTAAGTAGAGGTGTGGGGAGGAAAGTCAGTCAGGACTAGCTGTAGACATCTTTGCTTTAGAGTGGAGAATAGAAACACTTCTGCTCTCACTTGGCTATAATGTTCTTGACACTGCTCAAAGTCGTCCATGTGATCTGGCTAAAAGCAAGTGGAAACTCTCCCTTTTTCATTCCCATTTCATACCATTTTTTGAAATATATTTTCATGTTATTACATTATCATCATCATTATCAAAAACACTTATTCAATATTCTCTGTTCTAGGCAGATTTAGCAATTGATTCAAACTATAATGAACTGTAGAACAGAATAATCTTTCACTTTTATTTATATAAATAACGGTTTTGCATAGACCTAGTCAAATAAACACTCCAACAAACCAGATGAGAGCCCATATGTCAACCCTCTATGTCTAATGGATTTTTCCCAATAGTATGCAATGAGACAAGGAATAATGATGCCTTTTCTATTATATTATACTGTAATTCTTTCTGACTTCGACTGAGGTTTATATGTCTAGTAATCCAAAGTAAGCATGACCCTAGCAAAAAACATAAAAAACAGAAAACAAAGGAAAAATATCAACAAAAATTTGCTGGGCTATTTGTTCTCCTCTGAATTTTTACAAAATCACCTACTTGACACGACAAAATTCTAAACCTACAGACTCAAAGTAGTTACAAACAAAACCCCTTCACAAATATATTTTGTAGTTAATATACTGTACTGATGGCCTCACAGGGTTCAATTTTCTATATAATAGTGACAGATAAAGGAAAGGTTTTGAAAATTCACACTGTTGGTTTTCAAACAACCTCTGTTTTATCAAGTTTAATTTACAGGAGTAAGTTCTGAGCATGGACTCAAATTGAACAACATTCATTTGGCACCAAGTTCAGCAATAAATGTAAAGGCAAACAGCGTGCACATACATTTCTACAAGGATAGCAGCACCTGTTCCTCAACAGTAACACAGACTACTTGAAACCCAGGTCAAGGATACAGAATGTGATTTATAACTGAGCACATCAATTTAATGCCTTTTTTCCTTAGGAGCAGAGAGAGTTGAGTGAGTAAAAATAAGTGTTCTTAGAATTACAACTCTAAAGGTTTCTTTAGCAATGTCTACCAGACCATTCCAAAATTAATGAAGCCATCAACAATATTATTGAGAATCTACTATGAACATGTCTCTGTGGGGAAACTACTATGTATACATCACATTTGTCTGGCTTCCACTGAGATTTGCATGCCCAGCTAATCCAAAGTAAGTATGACATTATTTGAACCCCAAAGGTCTAGAAAAATAATGTTTAATAATCTTTATATTACTCCATTCTCAAAGTTGTCTGGGTGGATAAAAACAGAAAGTCCTGCTGTGTTATTAGTTTAATAACTAAACAAACATATACACACACTGTGATTTATTAACTACTGTGCTCTCGTATAACCTTCTTAATTTTATAAGTTCTCAGATTTTTCTCCATAAAGGAAGTTCTTGTTGGAAGTGAATGCTTCCCTATTTTTTTTTTGTTTTTTATAAAACAATAATGCATTCTTCAAGATGCTAGTAAACATTCTGTATGAATAAGTAGCTGAATATAGTGGATGTATGGAGTTTAAGTGATACATGGGAAACCCTAAGAAAATAAAGTTTATACACAACATATATCACCACAATAACACATCTCATAATTGTATTTTTTTTTAATTTTTATTAAATTATAATTGTGTACATTGGTGCAATCATGGGGCACAATGTGCTGACTTTATATTCATTCTGAAATATTTTTATTGAACTATTTAACATAGCCTTCATGGCCTTTTAATCACTATATGAAAACATTTATATTCTACATTTAGTAATTTTCACCTGTACCCTTCTAAGATGTACCGTAGGGTGTGATCCCACCAATCACCCTCCCTCCACCCATCCTCCCCCCTCCCCTCCCCTCCCTTGACCCTTTCCCCATTTCTTGTGCGATAACTGGATTTTGGCATTCATATGAAAGCTATAGATTAGCTTCATAGTAGGGCTGAGTACATTGGATACTTTTTCTTCCATTCTTGAGATACTTTGCTAAGAAGAATGCGTGCCAGCTCCATCCATGTAAACACAAAAGAGGTAAAGTCTCCATCTTTCTTTAAGGCTGCATAGTATTCCATGGTATACATGTACCACAATTTATTAATCCATTCATGGGCCGATGGGCACTTGGGCTTCTTCCACGACTTAGCAACAGTAAAATCAAAATATTTCTGAATGTATATGAATCGTGCCCTGTAATTGCACCAATGTACATAATTATGATTCAATAAAATTATTAAAAAAAAAAAAAAAGCTTGCAACCAGCGCACTTAATTTCCCCTTCAAATTTGTTCAAATCTCGCTAGTCAAAAGGAAGGAGATCTTTCATCAAATGTTTATTGAGTATGTGGGTTTGCTTAGGTAAGAATACAATAAACATATTTCTTCCCTGAGTGTGGGCCAAAAGAGGAAGATGAAAGATAGAGAAAGGCAGGGGGAAATGCCGTTCTGTTGGGTGTTGGATGCCTGTCTGAACATATCTAAACATAGAAAAGGTACAGTCAGAATACGGCATTTTAATCTGATGTGACTATCACCATATCTGTGACCCTTCACTGCCTGAAACACTGTTACATGGTGCAGGACGGTAAAGATATGGAGCGTTTATAACATCCGCCCATAAAAATGACAAATAACCACTGTTGACTGAGCTTCTTGTATCTGCAAACAGATTTAGAAGCTTTACTGATTTTAATACAAATCCTACAAAATTAGCCTGATTAAAAATTATTCCCCTCAACTAAGTTAAAAAAAAATTGATTTAATCTGTTGTAGTTACAGGTTATAAATAAACCCTTAATCATTATAGTTCAATTTGACCATTCACATAATAAATATAACAAGAGTTAGAAGCCTGTGTGAGGATGAAATGAACTTTAAAAATCACAGGAGCACTTGAGATATAGCAACGTCTCAGCAGTAGTCTATAACTATTAGAAGTTACTATCAGTCCGTATGATATGCTATCTGTCTGGATACTTCTGGTACTCCTTTTATAAATGTCTTCATTTTTATTTTCAATATTTTGTATTTATATTTTTGTAAAAATGTTTAATATTCTCATCTGTCCTCTCGGATTGCCTAAAATGATCCTGATTGCTCTGAATCAATTATCTCCATGCAGAAGTTAAACATAGTTACATATCTCAACCTGGACCTCAAGTTTAAACTTTCTCGGGTAATTGCTTTAAGGCATTTTTAATTGGTTTCCAGAGCAATTGTTGCATTTTAAATTTATCCTTATTATGCAGATTATCATTTCAAAAGTTATATCCTAGAGTAAATAAGACCTTCCAGATAGATGGGAACAAGTATTTAAGTTAAACACCTATAATTTTTAGCAATTTCTTACTGCAATGATTTTTTTCCTTTTTTTTTTTTTTTTTTGTTATGATGATTTAGTTTTAAAGGGCACATGGACTGGGAGTCCGGGTGAGCAAACCTACACAAATCTCCACACTTCCCTCAGGCACTCTCGTCTGTAATTTTTGCACACACAATTTTTCCTCATCTCTCAGTTCCCGCCGCCGTGCAATGATTCTGGAACATTCAGCACAGCTGTGTTCGGATCTCTCTCTCTCACGCGTGACGAGAATTTCAGAAATAAAAATCAATGCTGGAAGAAAAGTATAGGTCAAAGTGGAGAAATCCCTATTTCTGTCCTTCATAAATACCTTTTCACTTTTCCTGTCAGCTGGCCATTGAATAATCAGAAGTCCTCAAAGAGCAAAAGTATATTTTTATATTGATCTCTCACAGAAATACGTCCCCCATTCTAATACCAACTCCTAGACTGAAATATCTTCCCCCTGGCATTCTTATTTCCTTTTACCATAAATATTTTATTTTCTTCTGGCTCTTTCTATTCCTCTGGCTTCTCTACAAAAATCCGGAGAACATATGATTTTAGAAAAATATAAATATAAAATGAATCATTTTGAAATTACGCAAATATAATGAACTATCATGTTTGAGTGAAAAACAATATCTAGTTTGTGAAGGTTTCTTTTTTCTTTCTTTTCTTGCCACTATGATTTATTGACTTATATGAGAATAGAAAAATTTCCCTGGCAGATTTTCAGAGTTTTCTCCTGAGTTCAGCAGAAGCATCCTGCATATAAAGTCATCCTTGATCTCTGTTGCAGGTTAGGAAGGGTGGCTGAGTTACGATGCTCAGGAGCATTAGAAGAACAAATGTCAGTGTTCACAAGTTTAAGTGCAGGCTAATGGCAATTAGGAACATCTAATCCGGTGTCCTCTTAACATCATTTTCTAAAGTCTGCAATCTGGCCAGGTGCAGTGGCTCAGGCCTGTCATCCTAGAATTCTGGGAGGCTGAGGCACGTGGATTGCCTGAGCTCAGGAGTTTGAGACCAGCCTGAGCAAGAGCAACACTCCATCTCTACTGAAAATAAATAAACTCACCTTGGTGGGCACCTGTAGTCCCAGCTACTTGGGAGGCTAAGGAAAGAGGATGACTTCAGCTCAGCAGTTTTGAGGTTGCTATGAACTATGATGACACCACAGCTCTCTAGCCTGGGGCAACAGAGAGGGATTTTTGTCTAAAATAAATAAACAAATAAATAACTGAAGTCTACAATCTTTTTTAACACATTACCAAGCATAGAATTATGGAACATGTGCTTTCCCAGAGAGGTAGTACTTCTTTTACCAAATCAATTGAGATTATTAGATGTATTTGATTGTCACTGTGTTATCGAGTGGTACTAAGTGGTCCATACAGGCTATTTTATTAGGAAGCTTTTTATTCAACAGGACAGATCCTTCTCTGCACTTTGGAACAGTTGTGTTATTTGCTTTCTAGTTCAACTTTTCAAAGTATTTTGTTTTTATGTCATGGCATTTCTTTCACCTTTCCTCATTTATGTCATTACCTTTCTTTCCGTATTAATAGTGTAACAATTGCCTCTTTTGTTCTATTTGAACTTTATTTTTTTAAACATTGTGTCCTTTCTACTTTCTTTAGTATTATAATTTGCTTAAAAAAATACTTCTATTTCATAGCAACTCCATTTTCAGAAGAAACTATACATTTTGGTTGTTATTAACATTCTATGACATGTAAAATATTTAGACAAGGAAATGTTAGTAGTTTTCTGCTCAATGTAATCCCATCAAAATCAAATATTGTCACATACCTACTGTTTTCTTCCATTTTCATTTTCACTTTATTATTGGCTTTTATGGAATAGACACAGAATTTTAATTTTTGAAAAGCTACATAGATAAGACATAACACTTCTAAATGTGTGTGTACAGACTCATACATATTTATATCACATATATCTTAAGCAGGAGAGAAGTGGGGGCCATAGACAGAAAATGCCTGGTAAAAATACCTCACTCTCTCAGTAGCTGTCAAACTAGGTGTGAAATTCATTTACTTGACAAAATAAGAGAAAGCAGATTCTAGATTTTTTTTTTAACATGGAAATCCAGCAAAAAAAAAAATATCTAAAATAATGATGCAGCACTTGTGGTATTTTTTGTTAATTTCATGTTACTTTGAAGGAATAAAGAAATAGCTAACAATGTTCACATGTATTAGGTATAGTCCCTCTTATAATTGTGTCCTACACCTAGAGGTGTCCCATACACCCCAACATTGTACCTGTTAAGTGGGAACGCACCCGTCCCTCCCCTTCGTCCATTCTCCCCCCTCCTTCGTCCCCCCTTGCCCCACCTTGAGTTGATTTGAGTTTTTCTCTTGTGTGGGTTACATTAGATGTCTAATGGGTTCATATTAGTACTGAATACATTGGATACTTGCTCTTCCATTCTTGGTATACTTTACTGAGAAGAACGTATTTCAACTTTATCCAGGTTAATAAAAAAAGGTGTAAAGTCTCCATCTTTTTAATGTCTGAATAGTATTCTATGGTATATATTTACTCACAGTTTCAAATTTGTTTTCATTCTTCTTTATTTCTAGATATTTTTATTCTTTCAAAATTCTCTCAAGCCATCTAACATTCTTCTCTTCTTTGTATATCATATTGAACATTCAAATATGGCGATATAAAATTTCGAATTCTGAATTAAATATTGTATATTTCTTTCATAAAGTTGTAGAGCCTTATCAGATTGAGAGAGAACAACAGGTAAAGAATTTTTTTTGTATATTAATAATTATATGATTATTTAGAGTTTGAAGTATTTATGTAATTATTTAGCTTAATAATAAATTTCAATTTTAATTTCTCATCCCCAATACAGTATTATCCTAAAAAAAAAAAACCAGAATCTAGTTTAAAATTTAACTTAAATTTTAATTTTTTAGCCCCCAAATTCGGTATTATTCTGAAAAAAGAAAAGAAAAAACCCAGAATCTAATCCTAACCTCACTACTTGTCAGCTCATATCATCAGGTTAGGAGTAAATAACTCAACAAAGGCAAGCTGCTTTCATGGTATAATAAAGTTGAAGTTTAACCAAATAATTTTGGTTGAGTGAATATAAAAATAAAACTACATTGCATGCTGAGGAGGCATAGAAAAGGGAACCCTTAAGCCCTGTTGGCGTAAATGAAAATTAATATAACCTCTATGAAAAACAGTTAGAAATTTCTTGAGAAAAATAGAAATAGAACTACCATTCAGTTCAGCAATCCCATTACTGGAAAGGAAAAGAAATGGATGTATCAAAAAGAGATACCTGCACTTATACCTTTATTGCAGCATTATTCACAATAACAAAACTATAGAATCAATCTAAGTGTCCATTAACAGAAGATTGGATAAAGAAAATGTGGCAATAATATACAAAGGAATACTACTCAGTCATAAAAGTAATGAAATAATATATTTTCAGCAACATTGATGGGACTGGAGGTGGTTGTCTTAAGAGAAGCAAGTCAGCCTCAGACAAATATGGCATGTTGAAAAAATGTGTACACATAAGTGTAGAGGGTGGAATTAGAGAGAATGGAAGAGTGTGGGATGAGAGGGGTGGGCTGTGAGAAATTCCCTCAAGCCATCCACCTGCCTTGGCCTCCCAGAGTGCTAGACCCTGAGCCACCCCACATGCACTGTTGCTCTTTTTTCTGTCATTTTAGTTGTATCTTTTCAAGAATGTTGTATAAATGGAACCATAAACTTTTGAACCTGTTTCTTTTCACTTACCGTGTCTTTGGACTCCACGATTATGGCGCATTCTCAGGTATGACACTGACAGTACAATCTAAAAAGGAAAAAAGGTGATAAATCAGACTTCATAACAATTTTAGAATCAACGTAAAATAAATCTCTGAAAGTATATAAAAAAGATAACCTGTAGACCTGGAAATATTTACAAATTATATGGCTATCTAATACACGTATCTGATATCTGATTTATATCTGTAATATTTTAAACAGCATCAAATTTCACTGTGAGAAATCTACAACCCCTTTGATAATAAAAAATGACCAAAGTCACTGAAATCAACATTTCAAGACTCAATATTAGGAAAACAATATTCAATTTCAAGGTTTTCCCTTTTTCCAACTTCCCTAATAGATATCTCATTTGACTTGTTTTTGTCCATCAACCAGAATCCATCATTGCTTTTCTGAAGCCATATTAGCGATTGAATAAATGAAGACAAATATTTCACTCACTTTGCAGGCTTCTGAAAACTAAGTGACAATATTTGTCAAATCAAATGGACAGGCCTAGAGTTGTGATACTAAACAACCGTATTGTGCCTAACAGGATCCTTAAAAGCTTATAAACTGTTGCATTCTTTCAAGGTCCATTCTCTCTTTAAATAGCTTTAATAAATCCTAATCAATAGCTAATATAATCATTTTGCTATTTTAAAAAACACAAATGCTTTTTACTATAAAACCTAATCCTAGCTTGCAATGATTGCATAGCGAGAGACAATATTAGTTTGATACAGATGCCATAAGAAAATAACACAAAGTGTGTGGCTGAAAAAATAGGTTTTGTTTTTATTTTACAGTTCTAGAGACTGGAGTCTAAGATCGAGGACTGACGGGGTTGTTTCTTTCAGCATCTTTCTGTGACTTGCCGATGGCTGGCTGTCCTCTTGCTATTTCTCTACTAGGTTGCCCCTCTGTGCAGGAATATCCCTGCATAATCTTCTCATATAGGGAGCGCACTCAAATGGATTACCGAGTGACCAAACAGCCTCATTTTAACTTACTTACCTCTGCAAAGGGACAATTTCCGAACCTTTACATTCTAAGGTGCTGAGAGTGTGAGCTTCAGAAAAAGAGTTTTGAGGGAGACCAGTGCAACCTATCATAGGAGGAATGAGATCCATGTACCATAATTCATACTAATAATTTACTTAGAAATGTTTAGATTATTTTTTATTTTGTATTCGACTATTTTCATTAAGGAAATTAGTTTGTTCAATCTATTATGGCAACCCAGCATCTGACAAGGATGTTTAACCCAGACACTAGTTAATACATGTATGATAAGGTAGCTACTGGCTAGGAAGTATTTATAGTATGGAGACTGGAATATGGAATATAAAATATATTCCATTAACTATCTCAATATTTAATATGGAGTCTGATATAATAATTAATATAACTTTTACTATAAATGCATCCATGAAAAATGATAATCTGGTACAACTTTATGTGGTTGTCAAACATCGGAAATTTGACTTATCTAACAGAAACTTTCAACATTTTTATCCTTTCAAACCCTAATGCTATGAATAATTAAGAACTCATTCTATTCCAGGGTTTTTAAAAAATGAAATAGAAAAGTATTTAACCACAAGTGGAGGTGGGGAACATGTAGGCTCAAGAACACATGTGGCCCTCCAGATCCTGAGTGTGGGCCCTCGACCAAACCAGACTTCACAGAACAACTTCCTGTAAGAGGAATTGTTCTATAAAACTGGGACTCAGTCCAAAGGACGCATTGAAGGATCCACAAGGCTATGTGTAGCCCCAAGGCTGCAGATTCTCCAGCCTTGCTGGATCTTTTATAAACTGCTACCGGAGGGGGTTATGTTTCCCTGAGCACATAAATTCAGTTCGGCAAATATTAGTGGTACAACTAAAACAGAAAGACAGACTAGATCAAACTGCCCTATTGCAAAATGTAATAAATGAATCGTTCATGATTTTGTTTATAAAAATTTCCTGCAGACACTAATTGGCAGGTCCATGTCGGAAAGCTCCAGAGTGTAGTATTAATGTCCTGTGATAGATGGAATTAATTCTATCTATAGCACTAAAGTAACAATAATTATATATTCACTGAACATTATATATGTAACTAATTGACAAGTGATTATTTTTGAACTATGCCATTTTCGAGTAATGAGGTCATTACTAATCAAACGTAATTTAAGCGAATGTTTTATAGGTTGAAATCCTATGTGTGTTTGTGGGTAAACTGTGTCAGTGCTGAGAGCTTTGGTCAGATATGACCACGGAAATACTCTAAATCCATTTCCTAAACAAACGGAAAGCTCTTACACCTGAGAAAGCAAGAAGAAGTGAGAGGATATTGCCTCATCACAAGCACAGATAACAGTATCAGACCTTGGACCTGGACATTTTGTAGGAATCAAAGAACAAACAACCTTGGGAATAGTCGACATAAAAACATTCTTCTCCATGGTTTGGCTTTGCAAAGGGGGAAACAACCAAGTTGCTTTACAAAGAAATGGAGCTGAAACGGAGGTGGTGATCATTTGGGCATTGCTAAGGTCGGGGGAATTTGGGGTGGGGCTCAGAGGACAGGGGATGACAGAGACTGAGTCCTCGCAATAAGCTTAATGATTCTTCCAGTACAATTATGAACTTCGCATAGTCAAGGATAGACTGTACACATTCCAACACAGACTTAAAAAAAGACTAGCAAAGAACAGCTGCTGTCAGATGAGAAATGAAGAAAGATGTCAGAGTCATACAGTGCTGAAGAGACACCAGAATTCTAGATAGCTTGAGGAGATACCTTTACAAATTAATTTATTATCTGAAACACCATCTCTTAACTAATTGATTAAGAAAGCCGACAACAATAAAATATATTTCGAGACAATTGGATAACTTTAAATATTAACTGAATGTTAGGTGTTAAATATTATTGTTAACATTAGGTTAGAAAATAGCGCGGTGCTTAGGAAAATGTATTTTTATTAAGATACAAAAGTACCGAATAAAATATTTTCCATATGAACGCTTCTTCTTTTTTCCCGGAATCTGTAGGGTAGGCTAAGTAAGTAATTGAGAGATACCTTCTGCAGTCAAATGATAATCTCAGGAATGTGTAATGTGACTTAAGATTAAAAAATTTAAGAAACATATTAAGGGGAGAGAAATAGTTACTACTCTGACATCTTACTTGTGCACCTGACAGTGCAGAGGGAATAATGTTCCTTTTTCCTACAAGCTATTGATCCTAGAGAAATGAACTGTCAGCGGTCGAGAAATCTGTCAGCTAAATAGAAACATTAACATGGAGAGAGTCAGAAAGTTATTTATTATCATATATAGGCTGCTTTTTGAAAAATTAATACCACATTGCTAGGTAACATAAATTGTCAACCCCTCTTAAGTAATTATGTGTTTATGGAGAAATACTACTTTTAACTGATTCTTAACAACTATAAATAAGATTTTAAAATATATTTCAATATTCTACAATAGTCCAATTTCGTGGCAATTCAATATTTCTGAGAAACAGAAATAAATCTATATTGGTCATGTTTACTCTACAAGTCTAGCAGATTTTTCAGTTGTGTTACAAAAAAGACAATTGAGTGTACATAGCATTAAGGTCAGGGGACAAATATCAACTGATAACACTGCAATTCAAGCATGTGAGAATTTTGGTTTGGTGTGTTCGATCACTTTTTATCCATAATCTTCATTTAGCCCTCAATTAGTAGAAAAAAATGAAGAAAATTTATGTTTTTCTTTATACTTTGAAACACTTCATTCAGACAGAATTTTAAAGATACAGATTTTCTTTTTAATATTTTTTACTTTTTAAATTTCTAAAATTTTTTGAAAAATATTCAGGGGGTGCAGATGTTTTAGATACATGGCTTGGGACAGGGCAATAAAAGTGTCTGTCACCTGAATATTGGTTATCATATTGATCAGGTGGGGTTTTCTCCTCCCTCCTCCTCACCCCCCACTGCCTGATTTCCAGTAACTTTTACTTTCCTCTGTACATATGTGTGCCCAAAGATTAATTTCAATTTAGTATTGAGAGTACATGTGGTGTTTGTTTTTCCATTCTTGAGACACTTTGCTTAGAATACATGTATCCGGTCCTTCCAAATAACTGCAAAAAATCCTTAATTCATTTTTTCTTGTGGCTGAGAAGTACTCCATGGTATTATACATACTACATTCTGTGTATACATACACTAGCATTTCATAGCTTTTTGATTATTTCCTTAACCATGTGGAAGCTTTTAAACTTAATCTAGTCACATTTATTCGTTTTTGTTGCTACTCTAATTGCCATGGGGGTCTTAGTAATATATTTTTGGTCTAGACTGATGTCTAGATGAATCTTTCCTACACTTTTTCTAGAATTGGTTTAGTTTTATGCCTTATGTTTAAGTCTTTTATCTATCTTGAATTGATTTTGTAAGTGGCAAGTAATAGGGGTCCTGTTTCATTGCATGTGGCTATCCAAATTTCTCGGCACCATTTACTGAATAAACGCTTCCTTTCCCCAGAGTTGCTGTCTGTTTCGTCAGAGATCAATTGGATGTAGGCAGAGTCTTCGTCTGGGTCCTCTGCTCTTTCTCCATGTTAGATTGGACCTTTTAGCAATGTGGGCTCTACTGATCCAAGGGCAGGGTGTGTCTTTCCATTTGTTTGTACCTCTCACAATTTCTTTCTTTTTTTTAAGGCCGGGGTTGAGTTTGAATCCTCCACCTCCAGCACATGAGGCCGGCGCCCTACACCTTTGAGCCACAGGCACCACCCATTCATCCACAATTTCCTTCCACAGTGTTTCCTAGTTGCCCTTGCAAAGATCTTCTACTTCCTTGTTTCGGCATGTTCTTGGGTATTTTATTTTTTATTAGCTATTGTTAATAATAATCATTGAGTCTTTGATTCACCTCTCAGTTTTGAATTTTATTCATAGATAGAGATGCTACTGATTTCTGTACATTGATTTAACATCCTGAGGCTTTTCTGAATTTATTTATCAATTCCAGGAATCTCTGGGTGATTTTTAGGGTTTTCTAGGTAACACATCATATTGTCTACGAAAAGAGATATTTTAACCTCCTTTTCCATGATTTGGATGCTTCTCATTTTTTTCTCTGGCCTAATTTCTCTGTCTAGGACATCCAGCACTATATTGAGTAGAAGTGGTGATAGCAGTATTTCTTTTCCCATTCAAGTTTTTAGTGGGAATGGTTTCAACATATCCCCATTCAGTATAATGCTGACTATGGATCTGTCATATATTGGCATCATCATTTTAAGATATATTCCTCCTTGCTTTGTTTGTTGAGGGCCTTTTTATCATGAAAGAGGCTGAATTTTGTCAAAAGCTTTTTCTACATCTATTAAGATTATTATATGATGTCTTTTTTGTTTGTTTCTATTTATGTGGTGAATCACATCTATTGATTTACATATATTAAACCATCCTTGCATTCTTGGGTAAGCCCACTTGATCATGATAGATTTTTTTTTTTTTTTTTTTTTTTGAGACAGAGGCTCAAGCTCTCACCCTGGGTAGAGTGCTGTGGAATCACAGATCACAGCAACCTCCAATTCCTGGGCTCAAGCGAGTCTCTTGCCTCCACCTCCCAAGTAGCTGGGACTACGGGCACCTGCCACAACACGCGGCCATTTTTTGGTTGCAGCCGTCATTGTTGTTTGGCAGGCCCGGAGTGAATTCGAACCTGCCAGCTCAGGTGTACGTGACTGGAGCCTTAGTCCATTGAGCCACAGGTGTCGAGTCGATAGATTTTTTTTTTTTTTTTGATGTATTGCTGAATCTGTTTGGCTAATATTTTGTTAAGGATTTTCCCATGTATATGGATATGGGAAATTTGCTTCACATAGTTCCACAACTGACTCCTTCCCCTGTATTTTTCCCTTTTATGCCTCTTTAAATGACTGGATTAGCTCCAGAATCTCGTTTCTAGCTCTGTGATTTTTCTCTCTTTGATTTCAACTATTGCTAAATGTTCTGTTTTTCTGACATTCTCTAAACAACTCTTTCCATTCTTTAAGTCCTTATGTTGATGAGTTCTTTTGTGACTTTTTTATTAATTTCCTGAAATCTTTCTTTGGCTTCTTTTTTGGTTTCAACTTTTTCTTCAATTCCATTCAGCTTACTTGTCATCCAGATTCTGAATTCCATTTCTATCATTTATACAATTTCCTGGATGGTTGGAATTAACTGCTGTAGCTCCACTGTGACCCTTTGGTGGCATCAATCTGTTTTGAATTTTCATGTTGTCAGGATTTGTTTCCTGTTTTTTCTCATCTAAAGACTCTTTTATTGACTTAAGCTAATGGGTTTGCAGGGCACCTGTTCTTTTCTGGTAACTCTCCTGCTCAGTGAGATGAAGGGGAAGTCCCTAGATGATGCTTTTCCCCTACTCAAGAATGTTGATGTGGTAGAGGAAGAGCATGTGACCTGAAACCTTGCAATTCGACTGCTGGGTTTGCTTGTTCACATTTGATTACCTC
This sequence comes from Arctocebus calabarensis, assembly GCA_963573935.1. Classification (NCBI taxonomy): domain Eukaryota; kingdom Metazoa; phylum Chordata; class Mammalia; order Primates; family Lorisidae; genus Arctocebus; species Arctocebus calabarensis. Next base: position 15,347 of record CAUYON010124861.1, read on the forward strand.
TGTTTCAGTCTATGGCAAATGCTATTTGTGCTGAGGATGGGTTGTTCATGAGGTCAATGTGGGATGTTTGAGTTGTGAGCTGGGAATGACCCTTTTCACCAAGGTTGCTGTTGTGGGGATATTCTACCTGGGATCTTCCCACAGAGATGACACTAGCAGCTGCATGACACTATTTAGGCAGTGCTCACAGGTTCCTGGACCATGGGAGCTTGTTCAAGTTGGTCCCTAGTGTCCTGGAAGCTTGAGGCTGGGGGAGGGACCTCTGGTTGGGAATTAGACCTTGAAGAAGTTCCTGCAGCCCGATGGCAGTGGTGGGTGCTCTGTGCTGGGTCTTTGGGCCTAGATGTGGTGTAGACTCCCAGGGGCAGTGTCCCAGGCCTTGTGGGAAATCTGGAGGCAAAAAAAGCAGAACTTCGGGCTCCAGCTTAACAACCTCAGAGCTGAAGGAGAAGCCAGAAGCAGAACTTTTGAGCTGGGATGGTCTTAGAGCTGGCAGCAGGGCCATGCATGGTGGCCTTGCTCCAGCCTAGAAGGCAGGGTCAGGGCCTAGCAGGTGGGAGGCATTTGGGAGCCTGAGAATCCAATAGATGCTAAGAAAGTGTGGCCTGTTCTGCAAACTCAGGGAAGGCATAGATCTGATGGCATATGAGAGGAGTTTGGTTCTAGTGGCCCCACGACCATGGACCCTTAGGACCTGCTGAAGCAGTTGCTCAAAGCCTCCCGTGTTGGAGACTTCAGCACCTTGGTTGTTCTCTGTGCTCAGGAACCTCTGCAGGGGAACGGTGCATTTGGCTTCCAGTCACAGGGTGTGGTGAGCCACGGGCTAGTCCACGCCCTTCCCAGCCTGGTGGGGACCACAAGAAGATCTCTGTGGCAACCTCAGACCTGTGCTGACTGAGTACCGTGCATCTGAGACCTTCAGTTACCATTAGCTGCTGCCTGATCCCCACCTCACCTGTCATCTGATGAAATGACTCAGCACAGACCCTGGGCAGGTCCCTGTACCATGCAGGGATCTGTGGCAGTGCAGGCTACCCTCTTGGCCACTGCACTTCTGAAGTGAGCAGGTACCCCAGCACACTATCCTCCTTCCCACATGTATTTAATCTTGTCCAATACATTGCCTCATCACTTTTTCTCCCCACACTGAGTGTCTCGCATTTCTTCTCCGTGATTTCATAATGTTCCATTGAAGAAGAGCCATCCGTACACAGACATCTTCCTACACTTTCACTCCTTTGCTCGAGAGCAGTGCACTGGTCAGCTGCATCTAGTCTGCCATCTTCTTCAGTTCTATAGATCCAGTTTTAAAGGCTCTGTATTTACAACAATTATGTCTTCTGATTATTACTTCTGTTATTTATCATGTTGAAATATTCATACATTCAAAGAAAGTGGCAAACAGTCCAGACGCGCCCACGCACAGGTCACCAGATTTTCTCAATAGTTACATCTTACATGATTACAGGACAGTAGCAACACCAGGAAACGATACTGGTATAATACGTGCTCACAGGTTTCATTCGCTTGAGATCTTTGTGAACCTAGACATGAGGAGAGATTTTCATTTGAAAGCTGACCATTTTGGAAATGATAAGGCTCTGGAAGGCTATGTTAAATAGTTCAATGAAAATATTTCAGATTGCATATAAAGTCAGCACATTGTGCCCCATGATTGCACCAATGTACACAATTATGATTTAATAAAAATTAAAAAAAAAAATTTCTGTTTTACTGGGTTTCTCTTATACCTCTTTCCCGGCGAAGCAGAGGTCATAACCTTGTTACCAGAATTTCTTTCTTCAGTAGGTCTTTAATCTTGGGGATTTGAAGAACGAACCCACAACCCACAGATCAGTGCTAAGACAGGATTTTATTAGAAAGAAAGGAATATAAAAGGAGTCAAAAAAGGACCAAAGCTTCTGACAAAAGAGAAGACCCAAGCCTGAAGTCTCTCACATGAACCCTTGGTCTAGGAGTCTATATTACATTTTGGCCAGAGCTTGATAGTTGGAAAAATATCTTTTCAATGTTAACAAATGAATGAATGTAGTTCCTCTGCTAGAGCGAAGTTATCAAGTTATCAGGTCCTTGCAGTTTTTGTCTCAGGGAAGGGATTAGGGTGTGTGCTCCCTACTCAAGGTGGAGCCACCCAAAAGTTTTCAGGCTGCTCAGGGTGTAGTCTGGAAATTGCACCCCTTTTATGCCTAGAGATGGAGGTCTGATTTCTGAACTCATCGGGGCCTAGAAAATAGAGGGAGGGAAGTCCCTGTCATCCCAGAGTGGGGGAATCTGGTGTGGACCTCATTACTTCTGGGGAATGAAGACTTCTAGGATCCCTACAGGGTTTTGCCTACATCAGAAGCAGGGTACCCTTGTGACTGCAGCCAAGGGCAGAGTTTTGCAGCTTCCCACTGATAACTTTCTGACTTCAGGGGAGCCTCCTACAGCCCCTCTCCGGGTCTTCGCTGGCATTCGTGAGTGGTGACCTCCTCACTGCTGGGTATTGGTAAAACTCCTGACTCTCTCCCGGCCTTCTCTGACCCCAGGCCAGCTGAAAAGGGCAGTGCGAGCTCCCCTTGCAGTGTCCATATACCGGAATTTCTTCTTCAGTAGGTCCTGGTCTTGGGGACTTGAAGAACGAACCCACAGACCACAGATCAGTGGTAAGGCTGGATTTATTTTGCAGAAAAGAATACAGAGAGAGCACTAGAGCTCCAGGTAGAGGTAAAGACGTAAGTCAGAAAATGTCCTCTCTGTCTGGGTTCTTTGTCTAGGGGTTCAGATAGTTATGTGGGTCCTTGGTAACAAGTGAATGGGTACAGTCCCTTCTGTTAGGGGCAAGGTGAGTGGACACAATAATGAATGGGTACAGTCCACTCATGAAATTGCCCAGGCCAAGAAAATGAGGGGTGCCCCTGAATGGGAGAACCCTGCATAGTCTTGGGACTGTGAAATGCTCACAGGGGAGTAGTGCAGCCAGAGGCTTGCACCCCACTCGCTCGCCCTTTCTGAAGCACTTGGTTCTCCGGCTCTGCCTCCCCTTGATGGCGGCACCAGCCACGGAGGGGGAGGTGCAGAAGGCGGGCAGGTCCTCCTGGGTGGGTGGCTGGCGGTGACCAAGCCTGGGTGCCCCCTTCCTGTATCACAGGCACCGGAGGACGTCGCCCAAGCTTGCCGGTATCTGTGGCACTGGCTCTCCAGCCCTCCGCCCCCCTACCCCCCATTCAGCTGCACCAACACCCGGGGGACGCAGGAGGTGGGGCAGCCTCCGTGTCTGCCTGGCCGGGCACCACCCGCCCTGTATCACAAGGACTGAAAACTCTGGCTTCCAACCCTGCCTTTTCTAAAACAATCTAACAGGAGGTCAGGGGTGTAGAGACAGGGCTTGTTACAGTAGAGGCTGAGTGGCAGTCTCAGATCCTGGCCCTCCTGTACTGGCGCAGGTGGAGGTGGCGATAGGGGACTGGTGGCGCCCCGACTTCTGCACAGCAGCCCCGGGGAGATGTTGGGGGCAGTGGGATGAGGGGACGGTGCCGGGAGAGGGGTAAGTGCGAGGCAGGCAGGCTGATAGTTGAGGGAGACCTCGGCACAGCCGGCGCTGCTGCCCCAGCCACCTCTGCTTTCCCCTTACTTTGGGGGTGCAGCACTGCAGGTGTGAGGCTGCTGCTCTCTGGGGCTGGAAGTGGCTCCTCTGCAGGGTTCCTCCATTCAGGGCTGAAATTTCCTAGGCCGGCTCAATTTCATGGACGTTTCCTAGGCCTGGGAAATTTGAAGAAGGGAACACACAGACACTTCGCCCTCAACGGAAGGGACTGTATTCATTTGTCAACACATTCGTTAACCTTGACTCAATAGAAGGGACTGTGTATCCATTCATTTGTTAGGATCCATCCATCTATCTATCTATCTATCTATCTATCTATCTATCTATCTATCTATCTATCTATCTATTCTTCCATCCATCCATCCTTCCTAGATGAAGGACCCAGGCAGAGAAGAGAGATTTTTTCAGACTTGTGTCTTTCCCTCTGTCTGGAGGTCTGGTGCTTTCTCTGTATGTTTTTTGCTATTAAATCCAATCTTACCACTGATCTCTGGTCCGTGGATTCATTCTTCAAATCCCTGAGACAAAGGCCCTACTGAAGAAAGAATTCCGGTAACAGTGGGATAATAGTTTTGCTGCCATATTTGGAATAGAGCATTTGTTGTCTCAATTTTTTCCATCATGATAAGCCAGCCAATGGATTGTAACATGGCTGGTTTTTCAGCAAAGAGGGACAGGCTTCATTTCTTTGTTTGTGTGCTTATTTTTCTCTTTGCCTATTTCTATTTCCAGCTCACTGGCTCATTTTCTTCAAGTCTAGTACACATAAGGCGTAAAGAAAAATCACAGAACTCACCACCCTGCCCATTCTTTGGGTCCTGAGGACTCATCCAGCTTGAATATTTGTCTCCAGCTCTCAGTCTTGTTTTAGGTTTGTTTTACCCATTACATCCAGAATTTAGCTGTACTTAGTCCCCCAAATAGGGAAAATTATGTCTATTCCATCTTCCCAGAAGTGGAAATAAATCTTATTATTTATAACCATTGCTGTTCATTATGATAAAAAGACAAAGAACTATAATGTTTTAAAATGCCACTTGTTAAGGATCCACGGTTTCTAATTTTACGTTTTAAGCAATCTATTCCAAAATTTGAAATTGCAGAGTGTTGTGATTATAACTTGAATAGCATGCTATTCTACAAATTTACTTCATATTTGGTTAATAAACTATTAACCTTAATGACTAAGTATTGTCCAATGAGAAATGGACAATGGAATTTCTTTTTTAGTGAAGGTTACCTAATTAAAACAACTTCTTTTTTTATGGAATTTCTTTTTTAGTGAAGGTTACCTAATTAAAACAACTGAACTAGAAAACTTTTTTCTTCACTTTAAAAAAAATCTTATTCCAATGTTGATTTCATGCTAATTTTTCTCAACTCTACTCACTTTCGTGTTATTTTGGCCATTGGTATGTTTTCCTTCGGAAAACGTCTATTTAGATCTTACCTCCCATTTTTCAGTTGGGTTATTTGTGTTGTCTTTTTTTTTTCTGTTGAATTGTATGAGTTTTGTATTTATTTTGGTTATTGACCTCTTACCACATACATGGTTTGCAAATATTTTCTCCTTTTGGGCAGACTGACTTAACTTTGTTGACTATCTTCTTTGCTGGGCAGAAGCTTTGTGACTTGAGGTAGGTCCACTTGCTTATTTGGGGGTTGTTTGTTGCCTGCTTTATTCTGGTGTTATTCAGGCAGTCTCCAGTTTATAAACATCCAACTGATATATACCACTCACAGAAAAACACAGCTATTTCAGGTAATAGGCAAGTAAATGTGCTTTCTCCAATTTACACAGAAATTCAGTTTAAGAACAAACCTACAGAAACCTATCTCGTCTGTTATCCTCGTCTGCTGGGGATTGCCAGCATCCAAAAAATCATTGCCATGACCTATGTCATGAAGTGGTTTCCTTATGTTTTTCTTTAGGAGTTTTGTAGTTTCAGATTTTATGTTGAAATTTTGAAACTATTTTGGGATGATTTTTGTGTGGCGTTGGATATAAATACACTTTTATTTGTGTGGATGTGAATGACCACTTTTCCCTATACCATTTGCTGATGAGACCATCCTTTCTCCACAGTGTACTCTTGGAAACCTTGCCAAATTTTTAGTTGACTGTGTATCCATAAGTTTATTCTTGGGATTTTAATTCTATTCCATTGGTTTATGTGTCTGTTTTCATGCCAGTGGCATACTGATTTGATTACTATAGCTTTGGAATAAAGTTTGAAATCCAGAAGTGTAATACGACTAGCTTTGTTCTTATTCAAGATTACTTTAGCTGTTGAGTGTCTTTTTTTGGTTCCACATGAGTTTTGGAATCTTTTTTATTACCATGAAAAGTGCCAATGGAAAATTTATAAGTATCACAGTGAATCCATAGATTGCTTTTTGTAGTGTGGACATTTAAACAATATTGATTCTCCCACTGCATGAAAATGGGTTATCTCTCCATTTATTTGTTTCTTATTCAATTTCTTTCAATATTGTGTTATGGTTTTCAATGTACAGATCATTCACTTCCTTTGTTAAATTTATTCTTAGCTGAAGTCAGCCCTTCATTATCACAGGTTCTGCATATGTGGACACAAGCAAACACTCATCAAAAATATTTGAAGAAAATAATTAAAATAATAATACAGATACAACAAGTAATGCAAATACAAATTTTATTCATAAGTATTTTTATTATTTTGATTCTACCTTAAATGAAAGTACTTTCTTAATTTCTTTTTATAGAGAGCTGTTTGTTAACATATGAAAACTTTTGATTTTTATGTTGATCTTGTATTCTGAAATTCACTGAATTTTTTTATTAGGTGTAATAGGTTTTAGGTGAATCCTATTTTTTCTGTTTATAAGGTCATGTCATCTGGACCGAGGATAAAATTCCTTCCCTTTTGACTTGTATGCCTTTTATTTCTTCTTGCCTATTTGCTCTGTCTAGGAATTCAGTGCTATGTTGGGTAGAAATGGGCATATGTGCATTCAAGCACTCTTCAAAAATATTTGAAGAAAATAGTTAAAATAACAATACAGATACAGTAAGTAATGCAAATACAAATTTTATTCATAAGTAAGTACCTTGTCTTTTTTTATTGTTGTTGTTCACAAGTACAGATAGCAATTGCAACCAATTAGCAACAGACCTACTTTTTATCAGTACATAGCAGACATGTTTGTTTCAATGTGTCTAAAGCATTTTGCCTACTCAGTAAAATAAACGTTCACGTAGTATTAGGACTGAAAGATTCCATCATGAAACTCAACTGTCTTATTTCAGAGAAATGTGAGTGTCTTTGCATTTGAGCATAGGTGTGTGTGTGTGTATGTGTGTGTATTATGTATGGGAAGAAATAACCTTCCACACAAACAGTTTTATAAAGCCAAATTTCACCTTCTACTACTGCTCTGCTCTTTGTGGTGTTTGTTTTTTTGGTGTCATTTCAAAAGGCATTTTCTCTGAAGAAAAAAGCCTCACACTAATTTTAAGGAAATTGATCAAATTTAGGAAAGCACTCCATTATCTTTTATCAAAGCAAGTTTTTATTATATCATCCTAATTAATTAATATGTTCATTAATTTATTCTTTTTTTTTTAATTTGAGACAGAGCCTCAAGCTATCACCCTGGATAGAGTGCTGTGGCATCCCAGCTCACAGCAACCTCCAATTCCTGGGCTCAAGTGAGTCTCTTGCCTCCGCCTCCCAAGTAGCTGGGACTACAGGCACCCGCCACAACGCCCGGCCATTTTTTGGTTGCAGCCATCATTGTAGTTTGGCGGACCCGGGCTGGATTCGAACCCACCAGTTCAGGTGTATGTGGCTGGTGCCTTAGCCCATTGAGCCCCAGGCACCGAGCCTCATTAATTTATTCTAATTGTGGAATATGAATATAGAAACATGACAGAGATTCTGATTGCATTCCATACATAGAGAGTAGAGAGCTGTAGCACGTTACTTCTGTACTAACAATAAAAACATCCAGGTGTCCTACAAAATAAATTTTCTTAAGCCCATCACAAAGCAGAGGGTAAAGTGTAACTAAGGGAAGTAAATTCTGTCCAATAGAAAAACAGAATGAATATATATGTGTGTGTGTGTGTGTATTTTTTTTTTTTTTTTGCAGTTTTCAGCCATGGCTGGGTTTGAACCCGCCACCTCCAGCATGGGGGGCCAGCACCCTCCTTTGAGCCACAGATTCCACCCTAAAACAGAATGCATATTAATTCTTTTTTGCTATAGTGCAGAAGAAAGAGAAAGTTTCCATAGAAGATAATGCAATCAGGTTAGAAAGAACATATTAATGAATTCCTAAAGAATGAGTATGGATTAGGGTATCAGATTGAAATATCAGGGAGCTCTAGACACAGATGACTTCACTCCCACTAATAAAGTCCTGTCTGCATCCCTCTGCAAGGTACTAATAAAAAATATCCAAACCAAAGGGCTAAGGCGCCAGCCACGTACACCTGAGCTGGCAGGTTCGAATCCAGCCCGGACCCGCCAAACAACAATGACAGCTGCAACCAAAAAATGACCGGGCGTTGTGGCGGGCGCCTGTAGTCCCAGTTACTTGGGAGGCGGAGACAGGAGACTCGCTTGAGCCCAGGAATTGGAGGCTGCTGTGAGCTGTGATGCCACGGCACTCTATCCAGGGTGACAATTTGAGGCTCTGTCTCAAGAAAAACAAAACAAAAATATCCAAACCAAGAAAAGATACTGGAAAGAGCCACCATTACTGACAGAAGCAGAAACGTAGGGTGTGACCAGCTGCAGCTTACTTGAATGGCACAAAATAGTGCCCATTTCCCCAAACCTTCCTCTTTAACAAAGCAAAAGCCTTCCCCTTCTTCAGTAGGGGCACTAAAACCTTTCAGATATGCTGGGAGGGTAGAAACAAACCCATCTGTCCCTAAAGAAGTAGAAAACCTTCCTTCCAACTCCTAAGTCCCCTGCTTTGGGGGAACGACCTGAGCAAAGGCTTTCTGCCCACAGAGGGGAGCTGGACAACTTCCTGAACTCAAGATCTGCGAGCGCAAAAGGCAAAGATTTCCTGTCCTGGGTAGAGGGCAGGACACTGTTTACTTTTATCCAAAATCCACTATAAGTGTAAGGTAGAGACTGCCTTCAATGGGTGGGGAAAGAGATGTATGAGAAAGCGGAAAGCAAAGCCAAGAGTGCAGGGGAAGTCGGAGGGGCACCCGAAAACCCATGGAAACCAGGGGGGCCTTGGGGCCCAGGGAGAGCACTGTGGGGAGACCACGGCCGTGAGGAGGAGAACCCCAGTCTCAGGATGGAGGAGATCAGAGTTGGGGAAAGTGCTCCCGACAGAGAGGGGCCCGACTGAGGCGCCAACAGAAATCACACAAGCCAATGAAGGGACCCTCGGGAGGCAGAAAACCCCCAGCACCCCAAGCTGACAAGGGCAACCCGTTCAGGACCCCTCCCCTGGGTGGAGGGTTTTCTATCAATAGACTTGTGCTTTTGAGCTGCCCACTCTCCTGGTCAGTGAGTTCATTCCTTGATTATGGGAAGCCACAAAGCAGGAAGGGAGTGACAGCTGCAGAAACAGGGGCTGGGACAGGACGGCTGGGACACTGCACCTTAGAGGCTCAGAGGCCGTCTTGGAGGTGCGGTTTGCAAGGTCTGCAGAAGGCGAGGCAGGACAGGGTCACAAAGAACGCTCAGGGAAGAGCCATCGCTGCCAGGAGAACTGGACAGCAGGGCCGACTACTGATTATAATGATAAGAACAGTAACAACAAAGACAGGTCGACTACAGTCTTAGACTTCTATGCTGCATATGTCAACTAAAAAGCCACAACATTGATGAATTAATCAAGGAAAGTTTATTTCTTAGAAAAGACTGCAGCTTGCCCATCCTGACAGGCTGGGAAGGTTAGGCTCCCCGAAGGGACCAACCGGTCAGGAGGAGCGGGAAGGAGGAAAGGTGAGACAGGTGTTTGGGCTGAATGGTCCCTTACCTGTAAATATCCAACAGGGTATAGGAGCTACGAATATTCATGAAATGCGATCCACACATGGGTGGAAAGCAAAAATGCATGCTATAAATGTCCCATGTTCACTGTGGGGGTGAAAACGTAACCTTTACATGGATTACAGTTAAACCCTATGCCTCATAGGTGAAACAGGGCCGTAAAAGCTCTCAGGACACTGCCTTGTCTTAGAGAAAATAATTGTCATCTATTCACTAGTGAGTATGAAGCTAGCGGCGGGCTTGTCCTACCTGGCTCTTACCGTGTTAGCACGTTCCTTCCAGATCTATTTTGTTTAATCATCAAATACGTACAAATCCGAGCTACCATGAGATATCAGCTCACACATGTTGGGATGGCACTTAACAAAAAGTCAAATGGTGGAGATTTTGTGTAGACCTGAAGGAAAGAAAACCTCCATGCAGTATTTGTTGGTGGGAATGTAAATTGACGTAGCCATTGTGGAATGCAGCATAGAAGATTCTCAAAACCCTAAAAACAACAAAAACTTTCATATTATCCAGCAATCTCTTTCGTAGGAATATGTTCTAAGGAGATATAATCAGTAAATCCAGGAGGTACATGCACTTCATGTTTATTACTGGAATAAACCTAAGTGTCTGTCTATGGATAAGTGAATAAAAATGTAGGAAATACATATTACTTAGCCTTTGAAAAGTAGGAAATTGATTATGTATGACAAATTTGGATGAATATGAAGTCCACATTCTCTGAAAAGATACTACGTACGTTGTAAGGTGAAAATTAATTAGGTGAGAGCAGATAATTTATTTAGAGAGGCTATAAAACACTTTGTGCTGTAGAAAATTATGGAGGAAAACTGTTAAGAAAAAATAACGATGATGTAAGTTTAAATGAACTGATGGCTACAGAGAAATTAGGGTGTAACTTAAAGATCTTATTTTAGAGATGGTGGGTGACTAGGGCATTAAAAATTAAAAATCAAGGAAGGACCCAACTACAGATTAACTTAATTAAATGTATAGTACATGAATTTTTAGGAAAAAAAATGGCATCTAAAATACAATATTAATGTGAAGAAAAGACAATATTTGGTTGTATTTAATATTGTATACTATGGCCTTGAAAGAACATAGTTGAAAAAATTCTGAATGATTGACAGTTAAAAATACAAAGGATTGGCTTATTACTATATTTTGCTGTATACAATGTGCCCCTGTGTGTAACATGCACTCACATTTCTAACCCAAACTTTAAGGAAAACATCCCACGAGAAAGTACACAGCTCTTGGCTTACAGAGATACGTCTGGGGAGGGTTAAGGTTCCCTTGTAAATGTGCCGATCGCACTGGCTTCCCACAGCCACCTGCTCTGTGAAGGTTGCCCCTTTGTCTCTTGGGAGTCCAGCCCTCCCCACTGTGCTGGGCTGCAGCCAAGGTGGGCGTCCATGCACGTGGCCACCAGCCTGGAGCTTCTGAAGCTGCTTGGCTACAAGCAGTCGGGTGGTCCCTGGGGCTGAAGCAGGGATTCCTCTCTGTGGGGCTGACCTTGGGCCTCATGGTTCTTGCCTCGCCCATCACAGTTGTAGCCCACCTCATCAGTACTGCTGCTGACCTCTTCCCTGATTGTGACACTAGGCAGAGGCCCCTCTGGGCAGGGCCCATTGGATCCTGGATTCTCCCAGAGTTATCTCCTTGAGGGAGGGCCTGGCAGTCCGAGGAAACTGGCTGGGCTCCACAACCTTGAGCTACACTAGCCAGGTAGAATATGCATCTTTATTTCCTTGGGCAAGAAAGTGCACATTATGCATGGCAAAATAAAGTAATAATCAAACAGATACACAGTACATGTTAGCATGCTTCTTGTAGAGTGTGAAAGAGTTTAGCAATCTCAAAAACGATATTTCAAAACATATAAATGCAAATGAACCTGTGTATATAGCAATACATCGTCTGCATATATTTTAGTCACAGTGTTACTTATTCTGATAGCACTTGAGAAAAAGCATGGTCTGCAACTTAAAATGATCATTTTGCCTTTCAGTATTTTTTACCAGACTTCATATGTTTTTAAGAATTAGTACCAAATTGATTAGCCATTTGGAATTAATTTTCTCTAATGTTAATAGATTTTACCTATCATTGTAATGACTCTAAGCATAAAACTATAGACAAATAGAACAAGAAGCTGAAAATATTTCTCATATTTAAGTGATTTTCAATACAGTATACTATTTAATTATGTAACAATTTTTGCAGACTAATAAATGACATGAGAAGAAAGCCAGTGATTTGAAAAATATTTAAAATCAGTCACTGAGTATGAGAATCCTGAAATGCATAATGAGACAGTTTTAAGCCTGATAGGTCTCAGTGACTGTCAACTTCTAGGCTTTACACATTTGAATTTGGCTGTTGGTCTGCTATAAGTGTCAATCACAAAATAGCAGGTTACTCTTACTCTAGAGTGCATTACTTTTAGACCTATAAAGATAGATGAATGATAGGGGCGGTGCCTGTGGCTCAGTGAGTAGGGCGCCAGCCCCACATACCGAGAGTGGCAGGTTCAAACCCAGCCCTGCCAAACTGCAACAACAACAAAAAATAACCGGGTGCTGTGACCGGCGCCTGTAGTCCCAGCTACTTGGGAGGCTGAGGCAAGAGAATCTCCTAAGCCCAGGAGTTAGAGGTTGCTGTGAACTGTGATGCCAAAGCACTCTACCCAGGGCAATAAAGTGAGACTATGTCTCTAAAAAAAATAGGTATAAGAATGATACTATCTGGAAAATTAAATCCCTTCCTCACCTTGTAGATGCTTAAAATATATCTTGAGGGTGATATTTGAGGTACCCAGGGTCTGGGTTTTAATTCAATCTGGATTGAGAAGGTTGATTTATGCTCCCTTGGTTTATTTCACTTTGGTTTATTACTGAACAAGTAAATGAAGAGAAGAAAGGATATGGGGAAATGAAAACTTATCCCTGAATCATTCCAAGTTCTGGCAAGTAAAACCACAAATTTTGGCATTGTAGAGAGGAATGCGATGTCAGTTTAGAGTAGTGAATGGTCACTGTTGTCTTTGAGAGCAAGTGGTTTGACAAAGAACTCAAATACATATGATAAAATATCTGCTTTTCTTTTGAATAAATAACTTTTCACAAATAAATAGTTTGCAATAACTCTTGAAGTAAAATTTGTATGTGAAATATCCTGCTTTCATAAACTTACAATAATCAGCATTTTTTAATTAATACAATTGAATGAAATTAACTTAAATGAAACTATAGGCATCATCTGATCTCCAATAATGTTAAATTATCTTATGGATACTGAATATTACACTTCAGTCAATATGACATAAGTTTACTTAGCATATTAAAAGTTTGTGCTTTTAGGTAATGGAAAATTAATGTAAAATACATAAACTCTCTGAAAGCCATAGAGAAGTACAGATAACCTTCCATGTGTCTCAATATGGCAACTTCTCTGTCTTGAAAAAACTTCATAAATAAATATCATAGTTTGGGATCCAGAATTATCTATCTGGCATGTCACATCATTTCATTAAATGCCTTGTTCTACTTGTCTACCTGAACATTTTTCTGATGATGACCATCCTCTGCCATCATTCTCATTACTGAATGCTGCTACGGTTTGCATTTGTCTTCTCCAAAACTCATCTTTGAAACATACATGGCATTATTTCATGACAATGGAGATGTACATGGCAGGTCCAGGAGGAATTCTGGGTAACAAAGGCTCTGCCCTCACAAATGGATTAATCCATGGATAAATGGGTTAATGGCTTAATATGTTATCATGGGAGTCAGACCAGTAGTTTTTCATGGAGAGAGAGACCTGAGCTAGCACTCAACGCCTCCTTCACATGGTGTCCTGCACTCCTCACCAATAAGCAGGCTCTCGTGAGGTGTGACTCCTGGAAGTTGAATTTGTCAACTGTGAGTCTATGAGAAATAAATTCCTGTCTTGAAAATTACCCAGTTTCTTGTATTTCATCATAAGCAATAGAATACTGACCAAGATAAAAATTGATACTGGAACAGAGGGTTGCTGATAATAAGTGCCTTAAAATGTGGCTTTGGGATTGGGTGATGGGCAGATGCTGAAAGAATTTAGATGAGTGGGCTAATAAAAGCCTAGATTCTGGTGAGTGCTTAGAAGAAAAGAAGCTGGAGCAGGTTTAGAATGCCTTAGAGATGAATCAAGAGGTTGTGATTAGAAATTTGATGATAGATCTGTGCATAGCAAAGACCATTCTGATGAGATTTCAGGTGGAATTGTGGAATGTGGTTTTGGAAACTAGAATAAAGGTCATCTGTTTTATAAACTGGCAAAGAATTTGGCTTTATTTTTTCATCTTGTACATTCCTTAGGTCTTTACGGAATGAGTAAGGAATTAGGATATTCGCTGGGAGAACTATCTAAGCGGCACAGTATTCAGGTTGCCTATGGCTACTTTTTAATTTAATTTAATTTAATTTCAGAATATTGTGGATGTACATATGTGCAGTTTGAGTTAAAGTTCTAAGTGTGTCCATCGCCCAGATAGCAAATCCTACATTCATTCTGTGAGAATTCCCCAGTCCTCCTCTCTTCCCCACTGGCTTTATTTCCATTGCCTTCCACTGCCACATGTGTGCGTGGATGCTGATTAGTTAGCTTTAGTTTAATACTGGGTCCACGGGGTGTTGATTTTTCCATTCTTGCATTATTTCACTTACACGTACTGGTCTCTGACTCCATCCGGGTTGTTATAAAAGGCATGATTTCACCATTTTTTATGGCTAAGTAGTGTGCCATGGTACATAGATAGCACACTTTATTAATCCACTCATGTATTGATTGACAGGCACTTGAGTTGATTCAACATCTTTGTGATGGAGAATTGTGCTTCCGTGAATATTGAGTGCACACATCTTTTTGATGACGTGACTGCTTTTCCTTTGGGTTTTCTGGATCAAAGGTAGGTCTATTTTTAGTTCTTTTAGGTATCACCATACTTTTTGCAGAAAGGTTATGCCAGTTTGCACTCCTACCAGCAGTGTGTGGTGGGTAACTAGTAGACACCAACATCTGTTGTTTGGGGGTTATTTGATAATCATCATTCTCACTGGAATTAAGTGACATCTTTCTGTGATTTTGGTTTGCCTTTGCCTTAGAAATGTTTAGCATTCTTCCTGTGTTTATTGGCCATTAGTCTAAGCTCTTCTTTTAAAAGGAATGTAATTTGCACATTTTTTATACATTTTAAAAACTTTTTTCTTGCTGATTTATTTGCATTCTCTATAGAACCTAATTATTAGTCCTTTATCAAATGTATAGTGCACAAATATTTTCTCCCATTATGGAGGTTGTCTAATCGCAAAGGTGCTTTTAATCTCTAATACTAAGTTGGGGGGGGGAATTTAATACAAAAAGAGCAGAATACCATCAATATTTGGAAAACGAATACTCTGAACACCTAAAGAGTGAAAAATCATGTTTAGAAGACATAACCAAAGGTATGGCCCCATAAACACTTGCCAAAGGATGAGGAAGAATAGAAGGGAACAAGTGTTATTCCTAAACAATGATAGAAGAAAGATCTCAAAGACATTTACAAGATCTTCCGGCTGCCCCTCCCATCACTCGCCTTTTTGGGAGGACAGATGCTATTGAAATGGGGCCCAGACATCCTCTTTGGGATGACTACACAGTCCCACCTTGGGACCCTGGCCTCTGATTCTAACACAGTGATTTTTGGCCACCTTACCTGTGGCACAAGCAGCCCCAAGTACGGATCACTCTGTTATTCAAAAAGATGCAAGCCATGATCCATGGCAGCATTCATTTGGTGCTAATTCTGCAGGATTTCAGGAAGAAAAGGAGGAACAGGAGCCTCCACCCAGATTTCAAAAGATGCCACCACAGGCCACAGGCCCTAGTAAAGACTTGTCACAGGAGCAGAGCTGCCTCAGAGAGCCCCAACCAGGGCAATGCCTAGTGGAGCCGTGCAGCGTGTGAGGTCACCATGGAGAATCGCTGGGGGAACTTTGGGAGCTACAAGGCTACCATCAGGATGCCATGCCCACTAGGGAAAGCTACAGACACCAACCTATGTGGGCAGCTAAGTGGATGTCCCCCATCAGTCACCTGGAGCTACATGAAACTTTGGGATCCCCACCCCTGCCCTAGGGTGTCTAGGAGCTGGCATGCGGAGTCAAAGGGATTTTCTACAGCTTTAAGATTTCACATTTGCTTGTTGGCATTTGGACTGGCTTGGGGTCTGCTACTCCTTTCTTTGTGTCTACTATTCCCTTTTGGAATGGGAATGTCTGTAGACTTCAGATGCAGATAACTCACTTTGATTGCAGAGGCATACAGAGTATAGTCTAGACTGGATTTTTGAGGTGGAGCTAGTACAAGTTGAAACTTTGGGACTGTAGGCTTGAAATGAACACATTAATATGTTAGAAAGACGTGAGTTGTGGAAGTCCAGGGAAGAACGTTGTGATTTGAACATTAGTCCCCTCCAAAGTGCATGTTAAAATGTATTCCCCTAAAAAAAAAAAAAAAAAATTATTCCCCTATGTAGCAGTATTAAGAGATGGGTCATTTAAGAAGTTATTGGGTAGTGATGGTTCTGTGTTCTTGAATGAATTAATATATAAATATATTAATCATAGATTAATTTATTATCATAGAAGTGGGGCTGATGCCTTTATAAAAGGAGAGAGACCTGAGCTTCCATGGTCACCCCGCCCCCCAAAAATGTGGTACCTTGGGCGACCTTGAGACTCTGCAAAGTCATAGGAGCAAGAAAATTCCTGCCAGATATGGCCAGCTAAACTTGGATTTCTCAGCCTCTATGAGTGCAATAACTTTTTTTTCTTATAAATTACCCAGTTTCAGGTCATGACACAGTTTCTGTATAAGAAAAAAAAAATAAACTAAGATGAATGCCCTCAACTCTCTCAAGCTTTCCATCAAATTAACTTTAATATTCTCAATAAAAATAAAGATACCTACTTATTCTGGCACTTCTGCATTTATTAGAAATGTAGTATATATTTATAATAATAGTAGTTTCTTATTAGTATTGTTACTGCCCTTGACAATTTTTTGTACAAGATTGCATGTTGTTTTTATTTTTTTTGTTCCTACCTAATCCCAATTTTTTTAGTTTATCATTTATATAAAACAAGGTATTTCAGAAAAGTATATATTATAATTTATTGAAAAACATCCAAATATCAGTATATGTGTTAGTTTTGGGTAAGTGCAAGAGACAGAAATCTCTCATCTTAAGTGTGTATGATTTGATGTAGGTATTGGTACATATAAATTGTAAAGTTGAAGGAGAGTGTCCCAACAGCCTCCAGGAAATACACCAAAACCAGAGGACAGTTTTGGGCAACCATGAAATTCTGGTACTGCATCATAATGCCAATGTCAAGACTATAAGTCCATTCCGGGACGCTACGGAAGGACGCCCATCAGTTACCCAAAGGGAGAGGAAATACCGTCAATATTAAACTATTTGCTGTCCTCAAAGACACTGGACTATAGAAACTGTAATTTTTTTTTCAGATTATTTTCTCATTTAAACAACCGTGCTCACCCTCAGAAATAGAGAAAAAGGGAAGGAAAATGAGTTCTGCCTCCCTTTTACTTTAAAATCTCATGCAAGTGCAGCTGCTAAAATCTTGCTCCCAGCTGGAAAACTGGCAGTAGCTTTTAAATTTCTGTCTCTGAAAACTTTAAGGAAAGAAATGAAAGCTGAGAGAGATAAGCAGGCAGCACAATATGTAAATGTTTGGACATAACAACGGTTGAAAACAAAATAGAGTAATCAGATGGTTGCATATACTTAAGGTGATGAGTGTTTGTGTTTAAGAGGTAAATGAAGACAGAAGCCATTTCTTCTAACGCTGATTCTCACAAATAAGTTAATTAGAAGAATTGTGTCAATTGTTACCTATCCGATAAAATAAAACAGAATACATGACTGCAACATACTGTGAGTATGAAATTCCAGCACATAAGCACATATTAAAGCGTAATTCAACTGTAAGTAGTTGTGTAACATGAGTGATGAGGCAGGGATGTCTGCGTCTAATACAATAAAAATGTGCATTTCTGTTACCGATATTAAATTATAATAAAAGGAGACTAAATAATTTGCTTTTCATTAACTGCTATGCCAGAAACTCTAAATGAAATCGGAGACAAAATACAGTTTCCCTAATCTCTTTTTTTGGCTTAGGTTTTAAAGAATTGTGGTCACCAGTGAGGTTTACTTATATGTATATGTAATCATATATATTTATAATATATATTATATGTTATATATAAATATACAAAATATGTATACATTTATGTTTCAGTTAGCACCATTTTATCACCTGTGTTTAAATAAATACTTGGGAACTCTCTGTTATGGTACTTCCTTCCCAACGCGGCCACATATTTAGTGGACTGAGTTTTGTTCAATACATAAAAACAAATTCATAACTATTTGGAAAGCTGTGCAGTTCCTGTCTCCAATCCTGTAGCACACATATTCTTGCATTTGAAAAATAAAGATAATTGCACAGTCATTGTAAACATAAAGAGAACGAAATGTGTTACTTCCATTTTGATCGTCTATGTAAATACACAATATTTGTTTGTGTTGAACATGTCAAACAAATCTCAGAGTTTCTCGATCTTTTGTTTATGTGCTATCCTTACAGCCAGTGCATTTCAGTTGTAGCTACTACCATCTCATCCCATCGTAAACCAGATTAAAGAAATAGACACAGTTAAATACAGACCTGCTAGACTTTCTTTAAAAACTAGGATATGCTCACAATTATTTTATTAATATTTTATAATGACTCATTTCAATCCATTAGAAAAAAATAGAGATATAATGAGTATCCTAAGTTTCATAAAAGCGCCCTGTAAAAGTTCACTTGGAAATCAATTTATTTAAGTTATGAATCTCTCCTGTGGAGGATTTCCAGCTAAATCACGATTTTAGTATGTTTATCACACATTTTGTCAGAATTTTAATTTTAAATGACAATAGAGTTGAGCCTCACACTGAGTTTTGGCTTTTCTTGTTGCCCTTTAGTGCTTGTATTTTTTTTTAAACAAAAAGTTCCACAAGTATAAACTATTACATATCATGAAAAATTATTACCAGAATATTTTCTAAGATATCTGAGTATGCCTGAAAAATGTAATTGGTGACTTTTATAAGAAATAATCTAGGCTCGGCGCCTGTGGCTCAATGGGCTAAGGCGCCAGCCATGTACTTCTGAGCTGGCGGGTTCGAATCCAGCCTGAGCCTGCCAAACAACAATGACGGCTACAACCAAAAAATGGCCAGGCGTTGTGGCGGACGCCTGTAGTCCCAGCTGCTTGGGAGGTAGAGGCAGGAGATTCGCTTGAGCCCAAGAATTATAGGTTGCTGTGAGCTGTGATGCTACAGCACTCTATCCAGGGGTGCTGAGGCTCTGTCTCAAAATAAATAAATAAATAAAATCTAAACATATTTTCTATCAAAGTGATTTATCATGGCTTCATAATTCTGCCAATTATTCAAAGCCCAAAGTTACATTTTTGCAAATATTATTATCTTTCAGGAAATTAAGATAATCATGTGCTTAGAAAACTATGTGGTATTTTGCTATAAAGCTCCGTATGTTTGTATATGCTCATAAGACACTGATATTTTAAACATGATGTGGTTATGTTTATCACACATTCAGCATTTTTAGCATGACTTGCAAAAAGTATACTGCTTATTATTAAACTCTTTAATATGACTGAGACAAAGTGATATCCATCATAATATTTCATGACAGAATTGTTACAGTAATCATTTCCAAGCAGTTACAATTCATAGCATTTAAATTTTATGGGTAAGAAAAAAAAATTCCCATTTAGTTTGTTTATAACTATATCCTTGAATGAAAGCATATTCTCCAATATATAATTTTATTTTATTAGTAATTTTAGTACTACAAATAGATTCGTTTAATAGTCCCTTGTTCATGAAAGGCTTGCTCCCTACCTTTCTAGGCCTAGAGGATATTAGAGAATTCTTCTTTCATCATATTTTTTTTTCTGCCCTTGCACTGGAATTATATATGTTGTGCAATCCAAAACAATCCTTTCCTTTGTATAAGCCAGCAGTATCCAGGATTTATGGGAGCTGCTTCCTCCTGGTAGTGAAGATAATAAGACTCAACATGTTTTAAAATCAGGTATAAATCAAAATTGGTGAAAGGCAAAACTTGAAAAAATGCCACACACCTATAAAAATACCAAGCATTTGTGAATATTTCTTTCTTGTGCTTTCACCAGCTGGTGGAGAGTAGAAATAAGAAGAAGGAAAATTACAATCTACAATTTCAACTGACTGTATAAATCTCATCATTAGTGACAGGGTAGGCAGCGGAACACTTTTTGATGTGACTTGGAACAAATCAACTTTCTTTTCTCTGAGGACTTTTCTTTTTTCACACTCAAAAGGAACTTTGAACCAAAAAGAGAGTTGTGTGGGAAGAAAATGACTTTGGATGTCTGAGCCTGATGTTCAAATTTCAGTGCAAGTCACTCAGCGTCTCAGAATCAGTGACACGGTCTGTGTCTCTGAGGTGCTGCTGTACGTGTGACTTCAGGGTACAGTAGGGAGGAACAACATGCAAGTGCTAATGCTTCTAATGACACTCATCCTTCAGAGGATTTTGTACATGGCTTAATTATAAAGATTGGTTTTGATGAACTAACACACCGAGGAGGCCCATTTCCGACCTGAGAACTGCAGACACGTGGGGCGTGAGATACCTGCATTTCCTCCGCACGAGGCTTCCCATCTCCCCAGGTTCCAGCACAATTCCTCTTTTGAAATGCACATCACTACAAAGGAATGAGGGTTAAGTATATTCACTTACACTCAAACCGAAATATCCTTTTATGTTTGTTCATGGTCCCTAAATTTCCATCCTAGAAAGTAATGTGATGGCAGGTCGGTTCTCTGCGCTAACTGGATAAGAGCTCCAGGTCCCAGTAAGTGTCTCTATGGCAGCTTATGCCATGTTCCCGGCATTTCCTACTTTGAACAGAATAGGGCATGGAGCTGAATATTATAACAGTTATTAAATTATAATGATTTATTGTTTGAAATATCAGGTGAAGAGTAACATTGTTCTGGGGCATACGCACTGTATGCTCTTTGCAGTTTTTTCCTGCTGTGTGGAATGCTATTAGAACCATTTAAACATGTGGATTCCAGAATCTGACATTGCACTAGAATTAGATTTTATTGCGATCTTAACAATACAATGATTTTACCTACACTAGTACACCTACATTCACCAAGTTGATCATTCTCTTAATAAACATAATTTTAAATCTAATTTTTCCGAGTGAGGAGTATATTGAAATATTGCAGGATGATACCTACAATAAGATCTTGTAATTCTAAGGTATAGTATCTTCAATTACCTGAAATTTTCATGTCTTATGCTTTCTTTTAAAAATATTTTAATAAAGTCAACATTTCCCTGAACATGTGTTTTCTCTGGATCCTTAAAATTAAAATTTTAATACTTTTTAAATGACTGCTATGCTATTTCTTGACATTTTCTGCTTTCATCAAAGTCCATTAAAGCACATAATATGAACTGACTGAATGCCTCAACATTAAGATTTAAATTAAAACACCAAGGATAACTACAATTTAATATCCTAAAGAGAACGGGCTTGAATTAATATTTTTTTTAAAATTTAGGACAGATATTATTTAGAACAACATACACACATGAATTGCAGAGAAAAAAAGAATGGTGGAAGAGATATAGTGAATAATTGGTCAATTTTAGCAAACTCAATTTTATTTTGGAAAAGAAGATACATTTCTGTATATTAAAGATCACACACAATGTGAGCACTTTTTTCTTTTTTTCTTTTACTTTTTTTAATTAAATCATATATATATACATAGTTCATGAATATATTTATGCCTTTGTGGGATTCAATGTGTTGATTCTTCGTACAAATTGGAGTGGATACATCCTACTGATTAACATAGCTGTCATCTCATTGACTTAATCACAGTGTTAACATAGTTGTGTTCTATACTTGATGGATCTGACTTGTACCCTTGCAACGTGCTCCATAGGTGTGGTCCCACCATCAACCCTCCCCCTATCAAACCACCCCCCTCCCTTCCCATCCCCCTCTCCTTCCGTCTTTCATCCTGGGCTATATTTGTGACTTATCTTTCATATGAAAGTCTGAGTGATTATAAATTGGTTTTATAGTAGTACTGAGTACATTGGATATTTTTTTTTCCATTCCTGAGATACCATGAGCACTTCTTTCTTCAGTGATTTTAAACATCCATTTAGTCTGTCATTGAGACTTTACTTGTAAGGAGGGGGTTGGTGCACTGTCCTTTACCACGGGTTCTCAACTTTCCTACTGCCGCGACCCTTTAATACACTTCCTCATGTTGTCGTGACCCCCAATATAAACTGATTTTCATTGCAACAAAAATAATTTTATAGTTGGGGGTCACCACAACATGAGGAACTGAATTAAAGGGTCACGTCATTAGGAAGGTTGAGAAACCCTGCTCTAAGAGGCTTCTTGGACGAAAGGCTGAAGTACACAACCTGGGCTCTACCTCACAAACCCAAACCTAACAGATCTAATAGTCTGTATCATCACAAAATCTGAGATTGTTTTTGAAAAGTACTTTACTTTCGTATAGACACTGTTGTCAAGCTGACTTTTAACTCATAGAGAACTTCTGATTCTGCTATTCAAGGAAACTACTGTATCATTGTTTCACCATCTTATCAATTTTAAATAACACAATTAAACAAGTGTGTTATTTATAACTATAGGTATTATGTTCAATTACCTTCAATTATTTTACAGAAGCTGATTTATTGTTTCCTAATTCTCTATATTTATTTACTATAGGTATTATGTTCAATTACCTTCAATTATTTTACAGAAGCTGATTTATTGTTTCCTAATTCTCTGTCCAAATTTGTGCTGGTTGTGTTAATGTTACTATTATTTTAGTTGCTGTGTTAATACATTTTATAAAATAGAACTAAATATCACAAGAGGTGACCCAGATTATTGCCTTGGGAAAGATTTCAAGCTGTGGAGCCAAGACGGGGATCTCAGCGGGATCCTGGCAGATTGCTTTAGTTGAAGAGGTGGAGGTGAGAGGTTAAGAGGTGTGGAAAGCTCACACCTGTAAGGTAGAAAGCAGAGGTACACCACACAGCTCTTGGGTGAAGGAAACAACCGCAACTTGGATTTTATCTGACAAATGCAAACAATGTTACTAATTGTATCTATCCTTCCATTAATCTGAAGAAAAAAAGAGTCTATACATAGAAGTGGGTGCCCTGCAGCCTCAAGTTCACAGAGGGCTTCCAGATCTCCAAGTGCAGCTCGTGGATTGAATTCAAAGTTTGCAGAACATACCCCCTTTATTTAAAGAATTTGTTGTGTACATTTAGATTCAGTCACAGGCTTTACTCAAAGATTGAGAAGGCCACATTGGAGTTTGCCTATGCCTACTGAGGGCCACAAAAAGTAGTCAATATTTTGTGTAGGTAGATATTTTAACATCTTCTGTGTCAGAACACAGATTTCAGAAGGCACATGATCTGAGTCTGAAGGAAATGGGTTGCATTTTAACCTTGGGTTTCATAACACCATAAATAAATTACCAATTGTGCCGTCCTGGAGATGAACTGTCGGTCTCCCCTCAGCTCCCCTCTGCCACTTTTTCATATAAGTGCCTCATGGGCAACATCTTTCATGAGGCACAAATTTCTGTATTAGTTTTAACTTTTGGTTTCAAATGCAAAATGCATTTGCAGAAATGCAACCCAAACTTCTGTAGGCAAATGGAGAAAGCACTGACTCACAGAGTCCACACAGTGGATGCGAGACAGCTGCAAACTGTGTGCACATCTAGACCAGCAGGATCAAGACACTGAGTCACTCGAGGCCTCATCTCTTTGTCTTTCTTGTTTGTGAGATGCAATCTACCTTACTTTATCTTGACTTTTTTTTCTCCTAACATATTTTTTTTGTTAAATCATTGCTGTGAACATTACAGTTAAAATCGATGTAGATGGTAAGTCTGTGATTTTACTGCTATTATAACGATGGACCTCAAGCTCTTTACAAATGAAGTTTAAATGTTGCTAATAGCCTGACTGATCTACTTTTTCAGGTGACGTGTGAACCAAATCACAAATCACTGAATCTGGAGGAAGGAGGTTCTGGCAATTTCTATGATGGAGAAGAATATTAAATGATGGGGATAATAAGTTGAACTGTAATGAAATGATATTATGCAAATATAATGGCTCCTGTACTAATTCTAAGGAAGTGATACTAGGCAGCCAAATCCAGATGTTCACAGCAATTGGCCAATAGTATAGACTTTCACTTAAATTTTCTTGTATCTGTATGCACATATTTATATATGTAAATGTATATATACACACAGAAACACACCTATACGTATAATTTGTGCACATACATACATATTTGTAAATTATGTGATATGTAAATATATATGTATTTTTATACACACACACATGTATATGTAAAATTATTTGACTTAGCCTGCACCACATCATTTCAGGAAGGCAGCTTTAAGATTTCGTACACATATACAGAAATGAACCCAATGAGGTATTATGGACTGAATGTTTGGCCTTCCCCCTTAACCCTGTTCATAGGCTGAAGCTCTAACCTCCAATATGATAATATTGGTGATGCGGCCTTTTTGCAGGTATTTAAGATGAAATCTGATTATGAGGATGGCATCACCATGATGGGATTAAGTCCTTATTAGAAGAGGAAGAGAGACCTAAGCTGAATGTCTTTGCACCACGTGCAGACAGAGAGGAAATGCAGCCGTCTGCAGGCCAAGCAAAGGTTCTTGGTTCTCATCAGGAACCAAATCTGCCAGCACGTTGATCCCGGACTTACAGCCTCCAAAACTCTGAGAAACAACGTCTGTCTTTTCAGTCACCCACAATACGGCGTCTTGTTTTATGAGCCTGCTCAGACTAACACATGGAGTTGTGCAGAGCTTACTGTTTGAAGAAGACCAACTGAATTTGCATGTCAACTCTTTTTACTTTAACTTGTACAACATACAGCATGGATTTCATCCGTGATCGATCTAACTATAGTTTCCTGATTTGTAAACTTAGTTCACAGTGTATACGAGGTCTGAGAGAACCGATTATAATGGTCTGTAGATCAGCAGTATCTGACCTTCTGGCACCAGGGACCAGTTTTAAGAAGGCAATTTCTCCATAGACCAGTGGGGGTGAGGGTTTCCAGATGATTCAAGGGCGTTGCATGTATTGTGCACTTTATTTATTATTATTACATTGTAACATATAATGAAATGACTGTCCCTTTTACCATAATGCAGAATCAACAGGAGTCTTGCGCTTGTTTTCCTACAGCTAGATGGCCCGTGCTGTGTTATGGCCACCCCGCATTGCTGGCATCCACGTGGCTCCACCTCGGATGTCAGACTTAGACTCTCATAAGGAGCGTGCAACCTAAACCCCTCACAAGCACAGTTTACAGAGGGTTTCTGCTTGAATGAGAATTGAAGGCCACCCTGATCTGGCAGGAGGCGGAGCTCTGGCGGTGACGTCAGCACTGGGGCGTGGCTACAAGCACAGACCCTTGCTGGACGCACTTACGCTACAGCGCGGCCCGGTTCCATCAGGCCACGGCCCCGGACCAGTGCATTGCCTGGGCTTGGGGACCACAGCTATAAATAACTGAACATAGGTAAGATTTATTTTCCAATATTATTCCACAGTATATTCTTAAAATAATTTTGTGCATATATGGACATGTACATATGGAGAGGAAATATTCTTAATCTATGCTAATTTTTATATCAATCTTATATATCATTTTAAAGAAAATTCTAAAAAATTACTTTCAAAAATAATGCATTAAATAGATTGTAAAAGTCAATTTATATATTTTACAAGGGGAAAAAGCTCAGGATCCTTACATAGAATAAGAAATATTTGTGGGTGGTGCCTGAGGTTCAGGGAGTAGGGTGCCAGCCCATATACAAGAGGTGGTGGGTTCAAACCCAGCCCCGGCCAAAAACTGAAAAAAAAAAAAAAAAGAAAAGAAATATTTATGGTTTAAAATAAGTTTATGGTGAAAATATGTTTTTTCTTTATTTCTACTGAAAGATCATCCGTCTTTTGCCCAATGCCTAGCAATTTTGTGTTCAGAAAGTATACTTAATATTTCTTAAATACTGAACAAATGAATATACCCATTTGAGAGAATGTGACTGGTATCCTGAGAATTTATTTTGTACAATTTCTTAGCTTTTTGTGTGTTTACATAGAACCTCTAAGTGCATCTTTCCTAGACTTCAAAAGCCCAGAAAACCAGCAGTTTAGATAGACTTTTGAACCTATGGCCAGACATTCAGAATAATTTGGTGAAGATGTGACAATGTGATGCATGATGGGAAACTCAGAATAAGCCGTGATGTGTTGTTTGCTATAGAAACATTTCTTTCTTGGGCTTCAGCATGGTGTCTTTCAGACTGGTTCTTTTATATATCTTGAGGTAGGAGATAAGGCTATTTGTATCTTTTCTGATTAGAATAAAATATTCAGGATTGAGTCCATGTGTCACTGACTGACAATTAAATTTAAATTTAAATTAGCTGGCATTAGAGATTTATTTTCCCCATGGTCATATATTATTATAATCATTTGCATTATCTTCATTAGGTTTATTTTCATGCTTTATCACTGTGAAAAATTAAATTTGCAAGTTTGTTTTCTTTAAAAGTTGTGCTGCCTTTATCTGTAAAAATTCTTGAAGTCATTTAAAATATAGCACAATAAAAAAATTCCATCATTTGCATAAAATTTATTTGAACATCTGAGTAAATATATTCTTAAGGACAAATATATTAAATCTGTTAAGTCTTTGGATTATTAACAGAAATAGACATAGGTATATAGATCTATGGGTTAAAAGTCTCTTTAACAAACATAAAATCCCTCAGATATATTCTCACATTCTAAAAATGAATCTCAGCCCACGCTATTTGAAATGGAGCACCTAATATAAACTGTATTTGTTCTGTTCTTGTTAGTCACCAAAGTAAAGGGACCACTGGAATAGCATAGTAATTTTTAATTTGCAAAATTTATATCAATCAGGAGGATATAAGTGGCTATAGTGTTATAAGAAAAATATTTTCAACTCAGATCTCTAGAAGTGCAGGATAAATAAATTGACCTTCTAGTTAAAAAAAAAATTCACAAAGAAACTCTGAGTCCAATGGCTTCACTGGTAAGCCTAGATAGATGTTCACAGGCTCTTTCAAAAGGAGTCATGTTCTAAGTAGTTTCTTAGTTTTTAACACACTTTTACCAAATACTTTATCTGTATAAAAGTGCTGTAGGCACTGGAACATATTCAAGATTTCATAGTGTAACAAAATATGCATAGACTGTTTTGAAATTAAGAAAAAAATCTATACTACTTTCTTTAATTTTATTGTCAATTATGGAGTGTTTACACTTGATCTTAGCCAAAAGGCCAAGAAGCAATAATTATGCAGCATTTAGTGTCTTTATTGAAGAAGGATCAAAAATCACTGAAGTAACAAAAGGTAAATGCGTATCTCATAAAACAGATACAGAACTCCAAAAGGTGGACCATGCTATGGGGTTGTTCTTTCCAGTAGCTGACCAGGTATTGAACTGTACTCTATCTAAGGCAGTATGTCTTGGACAAGAATATATCAAGCATTTTATCATAGCTTCAGTTCATGTTTTTCAGAGTAATCTAAGGAAGGAAGGTTGAACAGGTTGGGAAGTCTTTGTTTCCTTACATGACCGCTCTCTCTTCCCTCTGACTTCTTGTGATCTGAAGGTCTCAGTTTCCCATCCCAGTGGTAATTAAATGACTGTTCACTCCTGTTCAGCAAATCCTTTGAGAGCATCTGTCTTGTTTCGTTTTAACCTTTTAAATGTCTTTTTTTCTCCCAATTTCTCACATTCAACCTCTTCTTATCATGTGGTTAGTGATTCAGCTCTAACTGATTTATTAGATCCTGGCGTGCAAAATGGAAAAGAGAGAAAGTGGCTTTCACAGTTCTCTGCCTACAATGCATATGTGTAATAACTGCAAGATAATCAAATCATTCAAGCTGGTCAGGGTAGTGTTTCTGTTGGCATATCCTATTCAATATCAGGATAAATGAGTGTTCATAAGTTATGGTTTTATTATAAATATATAATAATCCCTTAGAAATTTTCTAAGGGAAATAATCCCTTAGAAATATATATATAATATATAATAATCCCTTAGAAATTTTCTCATAAAATAATTTAATACAGCAAATTAGATGCTCAAGGCACTACTAGAACATGTCCAAAAGAAGCTGACCTTTAAGGACTTTCTGTGAGACCAGAAGTCACAGGAAAGCCACTTATGAAAACCTCAGCTGCATTTTAGCTGTAAAACATGTGATTGGTGCAAATTTACCAGAAAGTTGTCACAAAACTGCATCTGCAATTTTCAGATATGTGTGTCTATTGCTGTTACAATGCAATAATGATTTTTCATTTTCTTTCATTTCATTCTAGCTATTCTCGAAGTCCAGGGATTATCAAGGGGACGGGGTCAGGCGGTAACGTTTTAGAAGAATCCAATACACTTTTTTTATGATGATTTTAATTGATGGCACAAAGTATATTTGAACAACAGAGTAAATATATTTACTCATCTGCACTTCAGAGTTGTGTTTATAAATCTTAAACCAGATATTTTGATGAATTATACACCACATTGGACAGAGGATTATTTGTAGCCGTAAGTGATGTCTTCAAGTCAATTTTAATTTTACTATTTCTTAATTAGTAAAAGTCATGGCACTGTAGTAAAAAATCTCTCTTTACACTTTATATTTGTATCAATGTACACCCCAAACATAAGCTATCACCAGCAAGACGGACACCTTGAGAGATATAGGGCAACCCTTTGCACAATAGAACTTTAGCTGTTGCAGTCTCATTTTTTCTTGGACTTCCCAGAGCTCTTTATGATGATTTAAAATTTATTTCTGATGGATTCTAATATCTGGTCCAGTGTGTAAAGAGTTTAGTTGTCACTCTGCCCTAACAACTAAAAAAGTTGAAGAAAATAAAAAATCAACTTTTCTTGGAGCTGTCAGAGATACCTGCGTGTAGAGCAGACAGTTTTTAACAAAAGTACTAAGTATGTTGGAGTAGTATTAAAGGATAATGAAGGTCAGCAAATCATTTGGTAAAAGGGAAATGGAATAGAAGCCTCTCAAAAACGTAATAAAAAAGGAGGAGGAATTGCTTATGGTGTCTTGACATTATCCTGTGTAGACGTTTGGAGGTGAGGAGGTTATAGTTTTCTATTTATTAGAAATGATCATTCTGGCCACACAGATATTATAAAATAAATGGAACTTGTAGTTTAAAAATTTTTTTTTCACAGAGAAACTCTGAGTCCAAGTCTTCACTGGGTCACTGGTAAATTTTATCAAGCTTTTATTGAAAGAATAGCACTAATGGTAGACTTTTTTTTCAGAAAATCATAAAAGAGAATATTTTCCAACTTGTTTTAGTAGGTCCTCTTATGATGCACTATTGTAAAATGATCTTTCTGATATCTGAATGATATTCTTTCTAGTTCTTGATAGGCGCAACATTTCCATATATGTTGGATCATGTCAAATACAAAATAAAAGATTTCAAATTTTAATGTTGTGGAAGAATGAATAAATATCCAGGTTCTTCAGGGAGCAGAAATACTGCTATAAAGCCACAAGGAAGGTACCAGCAGTAGCTGCTGTATCGTGACTAGCCTTTCAGACAGCACTTGGCAGACTCTGGTTCTACACTTAGAGTTCTCATTTGCACTGCTACAAAATTCCATAACATAATGTTTTAAGTTAAATGCTTTAAACAAGGATAAATTTTTCCTTCAATTTGTAACACTGTTTCCTGCAATGTTCACTTAGGCGGGTTTCTAAAACATATGATTACAGATTTAATGCAATTCAAGCAAAAGTTTGACGTGCACTGGTAAAATTTGATGCAGAATTTGAGTGGCATCAGGTGGTTCCGTTAAATGATAAATACCTCAATAATTACCTGACGGACTGATAGCAACATTTGGATATATCGGCTTTGGGGGCATTTTCCCAGATTCTACTCCTTAGAAGGTATTATTTAGAGATCAGGAGTTCCAGACCACCTTAAACAAAGCAAAACCCTGTCTTTACTAACAGTAGAAAACGTAGCTAGGCATTGTGGCATGTACCTATAGTCCCAGTACTCTGGGGACTGAAAAAGGAGGATCCCTTGAACCCATAAGTTTGAGGTTGCTGTAAGACACGCCGAGGCCATCGCACTCTAGCCTGGGCAACAGGAAGAGATTCTGTCTCCAAAAATTAATTAAATAAATAAATAAAATAACATCTTTTATAACATAGGGGAAAAAAGGAAGATATTATTTAATGACTATTATTTTTATAAACACTATATCTTTTATTCATTGCTTTCATTAATGAATCTAATGGAGGAATGGAAGAAGTAAAAACAGAGTACTGTAATAAGTGTTTGCATACTCTTGGATATTGCATTTGTAGCATTAACTTCCAAAAGCCTGGTATGTGATACTGAAAATGTAACACCTTTTCCTCTAGAATTTGCTTTGTTTTACAAACATAAATTTTTACAAATGTTAAGTAACATGTAAATAGTTAAAGCCATATAACAATTGAATTAAAAAATACAATTATTTTATTTTCACAATATAATAATTGGTGAATGAAGGAGACAAAATTCCAGAGACAGCCCCTAGGAATGATGTTGAACAGCCATCGATCTTTATAGTATTTTAGCATCCTGACAGAGTCTCCTTAATTAAAACATTATTTTACCCAATTGTTCTTGCCTCAAATGATGCTAAAATTAATTTCTTTAAATTAGATCTTTGCCTCCTGTTAAAAAACAAGGATCCATGAGAACTTTTCTCAGGTAATATTTTCCTTTCTCAAGGATATTTTGATACAAAAGAAGCTCTGAGAAATAGTAGGAGCATGAAGCAGGCTGGAGGGAAGTCACCAACAGAGGACGCGTGGGTTATACAATGCAAAGTGCGGAGCACAGCTTACTGGTAAACTTGAGGTCTTCAACTTCAAATGAGCCGAGACCCCACGCTAGATTTTCCAGCTGTGAACTACGTAAGAACATTGATTCTCTCATTTATCAGGAATAAAATGGGAAAAATAATCATCCTACCTCATAAGGGTTTTGAAAATTAAAAGTATGCAGGTTAAGTATGTGGTACCCTGTCTTGCCCTCTTTCAGGGTCTCTTACACAGTAGTATGAAACATATTCAGCACACCTGAACACAATGGTATTTTCCCAGTATTTTGAGTTTTTCTCTCAAATGCATTAATTCTTGATTTCCTCTTGAATCTGATATTCGCTTTTGTGAGGAAAAAGCAAGTCTGTCTCAGTAAACAGATTGTTTTTCAGCTATCTCACTGCCCTCTGCCTCTAAAGATGTTATTTCTAATTTTTAAAAGTCTTATATTGTCTATTATATTTCTTTGGACTTAAACCTTAGCTCTTTTGATTTTTTTTCAATATTAAAGAGTTTATGTGATCAGACAGTGATTTATGAGTCTAGAAGCACCTGATCATGGCTTTGGGTTTGGGGTCTACCAAGGATCTTGAAGAAAAAAGCTTTTATAAGGTATGAGAGGAAGCAAACCAATTTAAATAAAGGATTTGTTACAGTTATGTGGTTGTTTCATTTGGAATATTCAGGTAGATGTTTCCCTGTTATGTAATCAAAGTTTTATTGGCATTTTGT
Source organism: Arctocebus calabarensis (assembly GCA_963573935.1). Classification (NCBI taxonomy): domain Eukaryota; kingdom Metazoa; phylum Chordata; class Mammalia; order Primates; family Lorisidae; genus Arctocebus; species Arctocebus calabarensis. The sequence goes on from CAUYON010124861.1 coordinate 46,914, forward strand.
GTTTGATTAAGCATGAATTTTCTTTCTTTTAAGTTAGCAATTTATAAGAAATCCATGTGAGTTACAGTTAGGTTTCATTAGGTTAAAAGCCCAGCACACAACAGCCATTATCAGTGTAATTAACCCTATTTAATATTTTATTTATTTTATTTCAATAGACTTAGTGGGTACAAGCCATATTTTGTTACAGAGATGAATTAATGGTGAAGTCAGGACTTTTAGGGTACCCATTGCCTACATAGTGTATACTGTACCCGAGAAGTGATTTTTGATCCCCCACCTCCCTTCCCACCTCACTCCTCCTGAGTCTCCAAAGTTCCTTGTGCCACTGTATATGACACATGTAGCCACTGTTTACCTTCCACTTGTGAGTACACGTATTATTCTATTCTCAAGATACTTCACCTAGGATAATGGAATTCCAGTCCTACCTAAATTGCTGGAAAAAACATTATTTTATTATGGTTATGGCCACGTTGTATTGTAAGGTATATACACAGTATCTCCAGACAGTATCCACCCATGTAAGTCTCTGTTTTTCAAATTACATGGCTGGAGACTTTCTGGACAGCCTCATACATACCCCATTTCCTTCATCCACTCTTTGGTTAATAGGCACTTGGGTTGATTCTATATTTTTTAATTGTACATTTTTCAGTGGTAAACCTTCAGGTACAGGTGAATTTTTATATAATAACCACTTTTCCTTTAGGTACATATCCAATAATGGGGTTTCTGGATAGAATGGTAGGTCTGCTTTTAGTTTTTTAAGGACTCTTTATTCTATTTGCTACAGAGATTGTACTAAATTACATTTCTACTGATATAGCATATTAATTAATCTCATTTCACTGCATCTGTGCCAACATTTTTTTGTTTGTTTATTTTTATTTTTTATTATACTGATAGACATTTTGACAGAGGTAAGGTGTTATCTCTTTGTGGTTTTAATCTACATTAGTAGATCCATAATATTACTCATTTGTAATTTTGTTATGTTGACTTCTAAAGCTGAATGTACTTCTAAAGCCTTATGAGTAAGTAATTCCTTTTTTGTTGCAGTTTTTGGCTGGGGCTGGGTTTGAATCCACCACCTCCAGCATATGGGGCCAGTGTCCTACTCTGTTGAGCCACAGGTGCCGCCCAGTAATTCCATTTTTGTATGTGAATATAATAGGAGAACATGTATCAATCAACAGATTATGCATATCAATGTTTATAGAAACTTTAGTCATACTATGCAAAATGCAGAGACAGGAAAAGGCAATCAACATAACACTACATGATCTGATAATTAAGCTTACAAACTTGCCTTACGTGCTTCTGTTGGCAGTTCTGCACAACCTACTCGGTAAGATTTCATAACCTTGGGATTAGTGCCTCACAGCTGTTATCATGTCAATGTGTTGAGAAGTCTTGCCGAGGGGCATTCATTCTTGTTGGTGCATTTTTGTGTGTGCTGTTTTAAGAATGCAGAGACTTGAATTAGACCATCCAACAGACATTCATAAATTTCATGTTAAACTTGGCAAGAGTGGAAGTGAAATAAGAGACAAGTTAGTCAAAGTTTATGGGAATAATGTCATGAAGAAAACAGCAGCGTAGAAATGGATTAAACATTTTCTTGAGGGGAGAGAAAGCATCACTGATGAAGAGAGGGCAGGGTGGCCAGAACTGATGAAACATTGCAAAACTTCATTGAATTGTGTGTCAAAATTATCAGCTGACTGTGAGAAGCACAGCAGGCAAAGCAAACATTTATGGAGGAATGGGAAAATCTTAATTGGAAATCTGGACCAACAACTCAAGGTTCTGGCATTGTGGACAGGCTCCAGCTCTTGCAGCACTGTCCGTAAGACAAGTTTTTAGCCAGTAAACAAGTGACTGCATTGGAACCATCTCCTTACTCACCTCATCTGGTTCCCAATGACATTTTTCTTTATCTAAACATAAAGGAAATGTTGAAAGGAGGGTATTTTGATGCCATTCAGGATGTCAATGGTAATATGATGTCAGCTCCATCAACCATTCCAGAAAAAAAGTTCCAGAATTGTTTAAAAGGGTAGACCAGGTGCCGGCATCAGTGCACAGTTTTCTGAGAGGAGTAATTTGAAGGTGACCTTAGTAACATTCAGCCCTGAGGGTGAAGCAGTTTTCATAGGATGCATTCAGCAGCCCAACTGTCTGTCAGACCTCATGGATAAGTAATTTTGAGATATTCCTGGAATTGGTTACCCCATAGCAACGAAAAATAAAGAGCTCCAGCTATGAGCAACATAGAGGAATCTCATCCTTACAAAGGAACAAATTAGTATGTATTAAATCATATGGTCTCACTTTATTAAGTTCAAAGTTAATGTCGTTAATGCTAGTAGAAATGAGAATGCAGATAACCTCTGGGAATTCATTAACTGGAAAAGGGAACTTTCTTGGGTGCCAGAAGTGCTCTATATTTTAAGCTGGAGTTGCTTCCCAGGTTTGTATGTGTGCGTCTAAAGTGCTGTTGAGTTGTACACTTAAGATAAATTCACTAATCTGTTTGTACCTACCCCCCCAATGTAGTAATATTACTAATGTGTATGTGTTTCAGCAGACATAACTTAGCAAAGGTGTTGCTTATATCAGAATTTAGATAATAAAAATCAAAAGGCGACTCAAGAAAATGAAATAGAAGTCTGTATTAAATACGTGCATTAAAATCCCCTATAGGAGACTATGATTACATTCACTAACAAAGATGGTTATGCACATGAAAGATGTATTTTTATCTTTAGAATGTATTTCAGTGTATTCAATGCCCATTTTTGAGGACTCGTGCCACCTGGAGCACGGCAGGTAGAATTATAACTGAATACATGTTTCCTGCAGGCGTGGGTAAGAAGAAAATGTGTTCATTTCTTAAGGAAAACAAAGCCCCACTTCTACATATTTATCCTCAGGCAGTAATGAATGCAGTGTGATGATGTATATAGTAAAAGGATTGTGTTTTTCTCATAGATTATAAGTAGAACATTTTCTTAAAATATATTTGGATGAAAAATAGAATCTGATGTATATAAATACACATGGACTATCTCAAATTAGAAAAGACAGTCCTTGTCCAGTAATTGTCTCACGTTTACCCTACTGCGTCTTTCAGTTTTGTGTACCTTGTGAGATGAGTGAGCAGGGGGCATTATGAGCCTCTCTGTTCTGCTTACCATCTATGACAATGTTCTGATTATGTGTTTTTATACTATCTTCTCGTTAAAACCCTGGCAGTTAACAACTGCTCTTGCCAAATTGGCCCATTACTATAAATCTATTCATTTAGATGAGGATGAAGTAAGGACACCATAATATTTCTGTACATAGTTTCATGGCAGGATGGTAAATATTTACCATTTTAATGCATTTGAAATCATTATTTCCTTAGACACTAAATATGCATGTTAAGTTATTTATGTATACATAATTATGTACAATATTAGTTTCATCTGGTATCTCCCATTTGGACTTAATACATATTCAAACATTCCTAATGTTTCAGAGAAAATAGAAGACTAATCATAAAATGGTATGAAAACAATCAGTTAAAATTGAGATTTTTTTTTAACAAATGCAGAAGATATCTACAAAATTAAACCATATTTTGAATAACCTTAAATTCTGTTACTGTATTCATAATTCTGAGAGAGTGTGGTCCAAAAAGATTTTCTTAGGGGACCAAACAGTCATTTTGTAACAAAACTACTAAGTACACAGTGATAGTTTTAAAGCAAACTGAAGAAAAAAGGGTATTCATTAAATTATTGGGTTAAAAGGAAAATATAATGTGACCCCCTAAACCTTAATAACAAAGAAAGAATTGCATATATTCTCTTGATCTTATCCTGTTTCAATAAGGTAACCTCCTAACATTTCAGGGGTTATACTTTACTAAACATTATTGTTTCACAAGTACTCAATTATTAGGAAGAAAATAAAATCAACAACAAGTTAGATTTTCAAAACGAGGTCAAGTTTATAGAAGTTTGAAAAAAAATTAAAATAAACTCACCCTCTCCCTTCCTCCATTCCTTCTTTCGACCCCCTCTCCTTCCATTATTATTTGATTCCTTCCTCTTTTCACAGATTTTAGTGTTTATTTGTGTTACATCAATATTCCATGTTTATGATAATACCAATTTCATGCTTTTGGAAACATTGATTAAAAAATTACTCAAAATTCTGTAGTTAAGTTTGCCACTTCGAGATGATTACATTTGCCTAATATAATTTTGGTTAAAATATTTGCCCACAGATACAGATATACACATTATTCAATAAATATTTGTTGAGAATTCTAATTATCTAGAATTCAAGGAAAGACAGAATTGAAAATATAAGCCATACAGCATTCCAAAACGCCTCTAGTACTTAATAGAAAACTAAATTATCCAGACAGTATGAAAAACTAGAGTAAACAGTTCTCACAAAGTAACTAGACTAACTGTGTCACCACACCATTGCAACTCCACCTAACTACAGTTGAACTATGGACAACTTCCTGTCCTCCACCCGGGCTGACATTTCCGGTCTGGGCTTCTCTAGACCAAGGCAGTTTTATTTTATCATTTTATAACAAAACACTATCACAGAGGTATAATATATATTTACTTAAAAGCATCAAACTTTAAAAAAGTAGAAAATGGTATATGTTGGTTGAAGTCCATTATTGGTCAGCTAAATTAAAAGGCGGCCTCACTGTAATTTTCTGACACAGTGAGAACACTGTAAAACTGCAAGGTATTTCCTTTGGGGTTGGCCATAAAGCCAACTTAAACCTTTTAAAGGACTTTAAATTCCTAAAATAATAAAAAAGGGATCTATGTCAAAATTAGTACCATGCACACCAACTAACATGTAAGGTCATGGACTTGTTTAGCAGAAATGAAAATAAGATTCAATGATTGAAACCGCAATATACAGAGAATTTTCTTTCTATGGTTGTCTAACCTTTTAGCTAGCCTTTTATTACCACTGGTGTTGCAGGAACAGAGATGTGAGGAAACAGCAGCTTTGCCTCAGGTGTAAAACTCGCTCCTGTAATTATTGAGAGATGCAAGAAACTGGACCACACAACTCAAGATGAGTATACCAAATCATCTTTATTTTGGGCCACCTTATATACCCTGGTGGTCACGTACACACTTAAATCTATGATCTATAGCCTTTTACCATTACCTAACTTCTTCTACCTAAAATTAACTTGTGGAAAAACATTCAGTCTACAAATCAACACAGTACTTTCTGTTTTTACATTCTTCTCAGACATGTGTCAGCTTTTGAACAAAGTATCTAAATAAATATCACAAAGAGCTGAAGGGGAATTGGGGCATGAAACCCCTCAAGCACACACTTAGTTAACCCAAAATGGATTTATGACTTTGTTTCTCTACAGAGTAGAGTTCTTTAGGCCCCAGGACATTATGTGCAGAACATATGTTATCCTCCAATCCCTATCACCAGGGATGGGGTTGACAGCCCCTAACCACCTGGGCTTAATGGAAGCATACTTTCAGAGTCACTGTTTTTATGGACTTTTATCTCTGGACAAACAGTCTCTGTGTATGCTTAGCAGGGGCCCAGTTCTCTTGCTTCTGTATTAGCAGAAGCCATTTTTACCCTTAAGGCTTGCCTTTGTGTGGCTTATGTAGGGTGGTCTTCTAACCCTACACATTGGCTGTATTACTGTGTAATGTTTTTAATAAATTTTATAAACTAAATTAGGTAAATTAAGGTTTGGGGAGGAACCTTTATAATTACTTTTACTTTAAGAGGAAGATTAGAAACTTTTTTTTTTAATTTCGGTGAAAGAAATGGTCATGAGGTTGCTGTAATTTGCTCCTTGGTCCTCTGTGATAAGATCTACTTCATCATATTTGGGGAAAATTTGGCAGCAAAAAAGTATGAATTGCTATTAAGTAGCATCTACATGCTCTGAAAATACATTGTGAGATCACATTTGGCTGGGATAGACGTCTCTACATTGTTCACAGAAGTCAAATTTGCTGCTCAAACAGATGGAGAGAATAACATTGACCAGATACAGAGTCTTTTTCTTCTTCTCCAGGTAGAAGTAAGCACTTCCAATGCTGCTTTACCCAAGTCTCAAATTGTACTCTGCATAATCATTTGAGTATCGTGAGTGAAAGAATGCAATACCAATAATGAGAAACCCATGGTTCTGTTACATCATTCCATGTATAAGTTTGTCTTAGATTTCACCCTACTCCCACATGACTGCCTTTCCTCTTGCTACATACATGCCGTGTCCCACCATGCCCTCATCTTCACCCAACCTCAGCTTTTACTTGGTTCCTATTACATAAAAAGTTTTCCATCTCTTCACTGATTATGTGTTTTTATTTCACAGAATATGGTACCCACAATGGTCTTTTTTATCTTTTCCGGCATTATTCTCAAAGTAAACACACAAAATAGTCATTATTCTAGCAAAGAGAGAGAGAGAGAACAGAGAGAGAGAGGTAATACAGAAAGATATTTTAGAAGATATCATATTGTCTTGTTTTAGTTTTGTCTTTTTTCATTTTTTGGTTGGAAGAGAGAATAGAGTTTAATTCAATTTCCAAGTAAGTGGTGGCTTTAGAGTTACCAGTTATTGTGAGTTGCAGAGTTACCAGGTATTGTGACTTGCAACAGAAGTTTGTGTGTGGGTGTGTTCCTGGGCACCTTCACAGAGTGCAGTGAGGTGAACGGTAGGAGAGGAGAGGGGCAGACTCGTTCAGCTCAGTAGCTAGTCCCTCAGATATAGCACTTATTTTGCTGCAAAAACGTCTGTGTCTTTCTTCTCCATTTCTACTCTGTTCTATACACTTAAAAAAAAGAGACTCTAATTTTAAAATAGTTTTACATTTATAAAAAAAATGTTGAAAATAGTACAAAGAGTTCTTCTCCTATTCACATTGTTTCCCTATATATTAACATTTTTACATGATAATACATATTTCTCATTAATGTAATAGTACAAAGAGTTCTTCTCCTATTCACATTGTTTCCCTATATATTAACATTTTTACATGATAATACACATTTCTCATTAATGAGAAATATGTATTAATATTGATAAATTATAATTAAACAAAGTCCATAGTTTATTCATGTTTTCTGTTTTAGGACCTCAACCAAGGTATGACTTTACATTTATTCATTCTGTCCCCCAGCTCCTTCCAGCTTTAATCATTCTTCAGATACTTCTTATGAATAAAGATCTTAACTGTTTTGAGGAATATTGGTAAGGAGTTGGCACAGTGTTCATAGATTAGTTTGATTTCGTTTTTTCAGATTGGATGATTTTTTAAAGAAAATCCACATAAGCAGTTTGAAAATTTTGTTACATAACATGAGGGTGTATTTAGACAGGCTCGGTGGCTCACTCCAGTAGTCCCAACTCTCTGGGAGGCTGAGGCAGGTGGCTTGCTTGAGCTTTGGAGTTTGACACCAGCCTGAGAAACAGCCAGACCCCATCTCTAGTAAACATAGAAAAAAAAACTAGCCAGGACAATTTGGAAAATGCCTGTAGTGCCAGCTACTCAGGAGGCTAAGGCAAGAGGATTGCTCGAGTCTAGGAGCTTGAGGTTGTTGTGAGGTATAATGCCATGGCACTTTACCCAGGGTGACAGAGTGAGACTCTGTCTCAAAAAAATGGGGGGATATATGATCAAAATGCATTATTATTTCTGACATTAGTCCTGATCACCTGGCTGAGGTTGTATTTTTCAGGTTTCTGTGCTGTGCAATTGCCCTTTTTTGCACACCCAGGTCTTTGGAAGGACTTTGCTGTGTGCAGCCACAGGAGGAGGGGAAAGTTCTGTTCTACTTCCTTGAGGATGGAGTATCTACATAAATAGTGTGGAATTCTTCTGCCCAGGATTTCTTTCCATTCCCCCTTTTCCATTTATTCAATTATTTATTTATATTAATGTGGCTGACACATCTTTTGCTTCTCTTTGAGAGCTTTTCAGTTATCCCTTGGGTGCCTCCGATACACCTTCACCAGTGATTTTCTGTTTTTTGGACTTGACTTTCCTGCACTATCACATGTTCCAAACTCATTGTGTATATCTCCTGCCGAAACATGGAATCAGTGATTTCATGAAGAGGCTGTGATTCCTTTTACTGTACAATCCGGACTAGAAACCAAAACATGGGTGCTGGGTTTGCTCTTTGCTGCTGTGTAGCTCATACATTCTTGGATGTGACAGAGAAAGAAAATATACATGTGTGTATTAAACCACTCTACCCACAAATCTATAACTATCCCTGTACGTTATCATCTACCATGCTACACCTGCCCTCATACTGACATCCCCTAGTCTAGTCCGTGATCACATAATCAGCCTCTGTTCTCCCCACCGGTCTATAACTTCCACGTCAGTAATGAGAAACCTGCCGCCCACCACCTGCTGACCATCTGCCTTATTATTTAATTCCAGCATACATGTTCAGTGATTTAAAAATATTCAGCCTCTACTCTTGTGATAAACAACTTTATCAAATACAATACAAGGAGATTTTTTTGGGGGGTGGCCTTTATTTTTACTCTACTTAACTCCAAAGTTTCAAAGGTGAGAACTTTTCCAGGGATACAATTTCATGACTTTCGAAAAGAGTTATATTTTGGGGAACATTCTGCATTCCACCTTGGGCTCCTCTCACCTCCTGAAACTTAAAAAAAAAAAAAAAAGTTAAGGTTCATTCTTTGTGCATTGTTGGGCAAATACTCTTTCTCTCCCTCCTAATATATAAAATCAAATAGTGTTAATTGCACTCATTTTGCAAACCTGCCATAGGTGATTCCTTCCAGCCTCCTAACGCAAAAGGTAGAGAGTGTTAAGACATTGATTTATTGTATATCACTTTGCTCTGCTTTCTTAATAGTGAAGTTGCAAAAACTTCTTGTCTGACAAAAGTTTTCTATTTTGCATTTTTCTTAGTAACTTTCCAACTCCTTTTCAGTGGATCTCAAATAGGGATGCTTCGCTATTTATAGGCTTGTGCCTCAACAGCAAATGGCATATAGACAGTGGTTCCATAATTTTATAAAGGAACTGAAGATTCCTATCTCCTAGTAGTCATGAGTCATCATAGCATAACACTCTACTGTATGCTTGGGGGATGCTGGTGTAAATGAGTCTCTTGGACTGCCAGTTCTATAAAAGTGAAGCAATACCACATAATTCTTGATAACAATAAGATTGACTGCATTACTGGTTTATGTATTCACCATTATGCACATCTCATGATTATTTTAGAATGTTCTCTTATAACTATTTTTTTAAGTTAACTGTAAAGTAGCCTTAGGCAAGTCCTTCAGGAAATGTTCCAGAAGAAGCACAGTTAGCACAGAAAATGACAGCTCTCTGTGTGTTACTGTCCCTGCAGACTTTCCAGCAAGACAAGCTTTGAATGTGGGAAACACCGATATATACAGTTCTGACCTGTGTAGGCCCAGGCTAATGTGTTTTTGTGTCTTAGTGGGGGTCAAAAAAAATTTAAAAATTAAAAAATAATTTAACACTTAAAAATAGAACATTTAAAAAATAGAGAAAAATCATAAAGAACAGTGATATAAAGGAAGACGGTATTTTTGCTTAGTATACAATATTTTGTATGGTACAAAGTGTTTGCATTTTGTGCTGTTATTACAAAGAAGTAACATAGTTTTAAAAATTAGTTTCATGATGTAAAAAGTTATAGGAAGCTAAGGTTAGTTTATTATTGAAAAAATATTTTCGCATATTTAGTGCAGCTGAAGTGTACAGTGTTTGTAAAGTCCTCAGGAGCAAACATAAATGTACTGCGTCTTCAGATGTGCTCAGCAACTCACTCACTGACTCGCCCAGATCAAGTTCTCATTTCTGCAAGTTCCCTGCACTGACAGTTAGGTGTATCTATGCAGATGTACCATTTTAAAAAATTGTTATATTGTAATTTAATTGTATCTTGTCAATGTTTAGATTCATAAATACTTACCATTGGTTTACCATAGCCTACAGTATTTAGCAAAGTAACATGCTATACATGTTTGTAGCCAAGAAACGGTAGGCTATATATACCCTTGGTCTAGGTGTGTGGGGGGCTGTATCTCCTAAGTTTGTATTAGGTAAAATATATGTCATTCCCACAACAAAGATATCGCCTAATGATTCATTTCTCAGAGAATATCCACATCATCAAGTGTCAGGTAGCTGTATATGTCTACATAAATACTCAATCTTTTTTTTTTTATTGAGACAGAGTCTCACTCTATTGGCCCATGCCAGATTGCTGTGGCATCACAGTTCACAGCAACTTCAGACTCCTGGGCTCAAGAGATCCTCTTGCCTCAGTCTCCCAAGTAGCTGGGACTACAGGTAGGCGCCAGCACATCCAGCTAGTTTTTCTTTTAGTAGAGACAGGATCTTGCTCTAGTTCAGGTTGTTCTTGAACTCCTGAGCTCAATCAATCCACCCATCTCAGCCTCCCAGAGTGCTAAGATTACAAGCATGAACCACCATGCTCTGTCTCAATGAATATGTTTTAAATTGTTAAATGTTATGGGGCAGTAAGCGTTATCACTTTAGAATTTTATATCACAATGTTTAATTTGGAGAGATTTCTGCATTTACATTTTGTGTGTATATATGGTTGTGTTATATGCTATTTTGTGGAATATGAGATTCAGTATAGAGCTGACTTATACACATTATGTAAGATAGGCATAATGTACTTTCTAAAAAGCCAAACAACATTCACAGTGCTTTTTGTGCTTAGATTATAACCGTGTCAAAAATTGAGCTCTGAGCCTTAAGATAGCTCTATTAGATTAGTCTTTTACAAACATATTTACTCCTTTATGTCATCAACTCAAACATTTTATTAACAGTTAGAGACTATACAAATCTCTTTTAATTTTAAACACATTAAAATTGGCCAATTTTGTTACCAGGAATACAAATGTATAAGATCTGCTTCATAGGTTGGTAAATGTATGCAGAGACTAATTAGGTGATTTGCTTAAATGTCAAACACAACTTTAAAGCCCCCAAAATAATCTGGACTCACATTCTTCTTAATTGCATATTACTTTTCGTTTGTTCAACAAAGGGAGAATGCTTTTTTTAAAAATAGAAAAACTGAAAAACAAGAATGTAAAAACAATTCCAGATGGATGACTAAGCTGACAACTAGGCTAACAATCTGTCTCTTTAACTCAGACATTAGCTTTGCTCCCAAGGCTAAAAGCATTTGTCATTCTTTAGCTAAAACTTGTTTTCCTAACACATTGGGTCCATGTTCTTAAGATGCTGTTAGGATTGTGCTTAATCAACAATCATTCTTACTTAGACCTGCCTGGACCTTAATTCTTGATCATACTATCATCAATCTTCACCTGACTTTATTTCATTCTCCTAGAATTGTCAGAATTCTTACTCTGTCTGAATTATAGCTGTTGTGTACCTTAGGATTTACTTTGCAAGGGTGAGAACTATTCAAAATAACTTAAATTTAGAGTTCCTGAACCCAAGTAAAATAATTTTTGTAGCAGTATTTACTGACAAAAATTTTAATTTGCAGAAACCTTATGTATTGTTCCTACAAAGAATTAGCTCTATGTTTTTTCAGACACAGGTATAAATAATTTTATAATTTTATATATTAACCTAAATTTATAACTGGTTTCAGATTTATGCTACCATATAATTTTTTTCTTTTAATTTTTTCTTTTACTTTTTTTATAATTTTATTGAATCATAATTGTGTACATTGGTGCAATCATAGGGCACAATGTGCTTCATATACAATCAGAAATATTTTGATCGTACTATTATAGATAGCCTTCATGGCATTTTCTTGATCACTATATAAAGACATTGATACTCTACCTTTAATAAGTTTCACCAGTACCCTGCTAAGATGCACCGTAGGTGTGATCCCACCAATTGCCCTCTCTCCACTCGTCCTCCCCTCCCCTCTCTGTCCCTTTTCCCTGTATTCTTGTGCTATAATTGGGTTTTAGCTTTCATATGAAAACTATAAATTAGCTTCATATTAGGGCTGAGTACATCGGATACTTTTTCTTCCATTCTTGAGATACTTTGGGTCCTATCTTTAAGTGTTGAAGCAATTTCAAGTTGATTTTTGTATAAAGTGAGAGATAGGGATATAGTTTCATTCTTCAGTACAGGGATATCCAGTTTTCACACCACCATTTATGAATTGCCCCTTTGCCAATGAATGTTCTTAATGCCTTTTTGAAAATCAATTGCCTATAAATACATAGATTTATTTGGGGGTTCTCTGTTCTGTTGTGTCAGTTTTTACACCAGCCCATGGGTTTGTGGTATATTTTGAAGACAGGTAGTGTGATGCCTCCCACTGTTTTCTTTTTGCTCAGGTTTCCTTTGGCTATATTGGAGTCTTTCGTGGTATTTTTCTTCCTACTTCGTAAATAAGGAATAGAGGACCCTCTGAGAAGCTGGTTAACTTGACTTAGTTTGCACCGTATTAAGTGGCATTACTAGAACATGGACCTTTATAGTTTGATAGAAAATAAGCTTTTTTTTGTTGTTTTTACTATTAGTCTCTGCTACCCATCCTCAGATACAGTATTTTCTTTCATTTGGAGATATCTCAGGTAAGGAGATGTTTCCATCATTGCTTCAAAGTTCAAAAGTAATAAGAAACCAATTGTACTATAAACTAAATGATCTAGTGCAATTGCATGGAGCCCATGTCTTACTGGTGGATATCTTCCAGCTCTCACTGATCAGAGACTATTTACCTGAGCATAGACATGTTTCCAGTAACAGGTGGTACTATCTTAGGAAATATCATTGATACAATTATATTTGTATAAATTGTGGTTCATCTGATCAATAACCCGTCCCAAAGCCCATCCTACAGCCTTACCATTAGCAAAAGAAGGTTCCTCTCCTTAGAAAATTTCAGTGATGGCAATTTCAGTTTTATACATGGGAAAAAGGAGATCATCATAGGCAATAAGATAATTCAATTTTCCAGTATTTCTGGGTAAATGGAGTTGTCTGTCATGTCAGGCTATCATTAGTATAATTTTAATAAAGCAACATAAAGTTTCTTCAGTTTACAAAGAAAGAAAGAATATGTACTCATTGAATTTAGATGTAAAAATACTTTTTTTTTAAGATAGAGTCTCACTTTGTTGCCCCCAGGAGAGTGCGTGGCGTCATAGCTCAGAGCAACCTTAAATTTGGGCCTCGAATGATTGTTGTGCCTCAGCCTCCAAAGTAGTTGGGACTACAGGTGCCCGCCACAGCACCCAGCTATTTTTTTGAGAGGCAAGTTTTCAGTCTAGCTGGTGCTGGTCTCAAACCTGTGAGCTCAGGAAATCCACTCATCTTAGCTTCCCAGAGTGTCGGGATTACAGCTGTGAGCCACCATGCCCAGCCTAAAAATATCTTTTTATATAACTTACAGTAAACTCATGTAAAAATTCAAAATATAAATGGAAAGATTATATATGGACCTATATTTGTTTAATTTCTGTACCCTGATGAACAGGAAAATTAAAATCTATGACTACATTTTTAATCATTTGTTTTGAGATCAACTATATTGGAGGAAAGCTGAAGTAATTTTTAATAGTTAAGACTTAGTTAATAACTCAGTTAAATTAGAGCTCTGTGGTTAATATCTACAATGCTTGTCTAAAACAATGGAATAGATGTATGTGAGATGAAGTGTATGTTTATGGGAAAATAGTATTGTCATCAAGGAATAATAGTTTGCAGACTGAATTGTCTCCATTGATCACATTCAAGAGTGAAATTCCAAAGAACTGAGGACAAGTACACTGCTGTTATCTATCAGCATATGAACATAACTGTATCTATTTACAAGAACAAAGATTCAATTTGAGGAAGTGGTCAGCTTCCAAAGTAACCCCCCAAATTACTAGTTTATTCCATAATTTGAGGAATTATTTCAGATTGAAACTGAAATAGGGGAAAAAACTAATCTTTATGCTCATCAAAGTAAGGGAAAACCCATCCAAATTTTCAAACCAATAAACTTCAAAGTTCTGGTGGTTTTTCACTCTCATATTTTACTGCTCACAGTATTTTCCAATTAGGGACAATTTGTAACAAGTAAGGCAAAAACACTGACAGCATGACTCATGCACAATTGCTAAAAACAAATTAGATATGTTTGGCAACTAATTTAGGGCTATTTTGATTCAAATGATAAAAATGTAAATGAAAGTTATGATTTTGGAATGAAACTGAGTTTAGCATATTGGACTTTGGAAATCTTTTTTCTATGAACTACACGACAGTATGAGAGATTCGATGGCAGATTTTGCATGCATTCAGAATATTGAGTCCAGCAGATGTATCCAAATAAATGAGACCGACTTTCTGTAATATTTTGAAATTATTGATATTATAATAAAATATTATAAAAATGACACAGTACACGGAAACATAGGGATATTCCTTTGGACTTAAAACATTCAAATGATCAAGGTTGTTGCTCCAATATTTTTAAAGCATTAAAAATACACATTGCTCCAGGCGCACTGGAAGACACAATAGAATAGGCAGAAATCATTGCTAAGACATATTCACAACCTAGTTTGGCAGCATAATTAAATTGGACAAAATTATGTCACATGGCAATTCAGGGTTCTATTATATGATACGGGATACAGGAAAACTTTGAGAGTCCCATTCGCAGTAGGAGAGGGTTTTATCAAATCTGAATTTAACAGTGCACTTTGGATAGGCAGTGGAAGGATGAGGACACTCTGATGGAGAATCATGAACAATTTCAGAAAAATGAAATGGACCTGGCATGGGTATTCGGTTTCCATTGCCGCTGTGAAAAGTTGACAAGAGGTGCTTAAAAACAACACATATTTACTACTCTGAAGTTCTACAGATCAGAAGTCTGACACTGTAAGCTGAAACCATGGTGTCAGCACTGCTAATTTCTTCACTGAACACCCTACAGAAAAACCTATTCCCTTGCTCTTTCCACTTTTTTTTTTTTTTTTTTTTTGCAGTTTTTGACCGGGGCCTGGTTTGAACCCACCACCTCTGGCATATGGGGCCAGCATCCTACTCCTTTGAGCCACAGGCCCTCTTCCCACTTTTTAAAACCTCTCTCTGGCCCCAACACAATGACCAGAAGGTTTTATGACCAGGAACAAAGCATTAAATAATTTTCACACAACCATCTCTCTTTGACCACTACTGGGAAAGGTCCTCTGCTTTTAAGAATTCATGTTTGGCTGGTTTTACCTGAATATTCCAAAATGATCTCCTCATCTCAAAGTGCTTCATATTAATCAAATCACCAAAGTCCCTTTTACCATGAAAAGAAAGATATTCACAGATTCTGAGAATTAGGACCACAATTTTGCCTTCCACATCCTGGGTACAGAACATAATTCCCCTTTCATTCTTCGAGTTTTCTAACATTTAAAATATTGCCCCTTAAATAGTATATTAAGCTAAGCTCTACCAATAAACAGGAAAACAGAATCACCCTCTGGCACCCAGACATCAAAACACACAGCAACTCAAATGTGTAACAAATTACTACAGTATCACTTACTGCAGACCACTTTCTCCTACGTTAGGTCACACCTGCCTCACAAAATTAGTTTGATCTTCTTTGTACTGACCTACATTTGTGCTCGTTATCATATATTCTGTGATCTGTGAAACCTACTCTGTCCCATATGGTCCATCCTTTCTTGTTCAAGCAAAATTCTGAAGGAAAAGACTAAGAAGGCATTCCTGAGAAGCCAAAGTTGCAACATGAACATTAGTAACACATACAGTGCATTGAATATTTTGAGGTCATTCTATGAAAGTCTCAACTATTAGTCAGAAGGTTTTGTCATAATGAGCTATTTCATCAAGAATAAGGAAGCTGTAGCACAAATTTGATATTTTAGAAAATTTACTTAAATATATTTAGTAAAAGGACAATGATTGTGGAGTTGTGGATAAGAACCTATTATGTAAAGTTTGTGCAATAGTTGAAGAATTAAGATAATGCCAATTTATAGACACACTGGCTTCATTCAGAAAGTTGTGGAACTTTTTAAATTGGCATTTCTCTTTACAAAATTCATGAATTCACATCCTATTTAAACTAAATATTTGAGATTATGATTTTTGGTGTACGTGTGTGTGTGTTCATACTTCTATGTAGTGAATGTAAAGGAAAAAATCTTATAAGAAAAATCTCAGAGGGGTTGAATGATAATTTCACCATTTTAGATCCTGTTTGGGATTATACTCACCAAACAGAAGTTCTTCCTTATAATTGAATAAATATGTGTAATGGTAAGTATAATCATTTCCTGGGACATTTCTTCCACTCTTACAATTATGAATTTTTAAAAAAGAATTCTCTTTAAAGTTTTAGTCTAAGACGATATGAATAAACAAGAAAAAATAAAACACAAAACCTCTTTTTACATGGAAAGCTATTAATCTGAATATTGAACTTGAGAAAACCAAGCTACTTTAATAATACATACCTAAGAAACAAACAAAAAAAATAAGCAATACAAGTATAAGAAACCAATGAATTTCTCTGCTACAGAATATTAAGTCAAATGAATAAAATTAAGTATTCTCACTATATAAGAAATAATATTTATAGTTTACCAGATAGAAACGAAGGAAGACATTGGTAATTAAAAAATAAAAAATGGTATTTCTAACTATAAAGAAACTTCCAAAGAGCTGTACATTTGAAAATTAAAAAAATGTTAGTTCATTTGCAACAAGACACTGAAGTATTAACATTTTCTTAAATTTATCTTAAACATTTTACTTCAAAATTATAATTATAGCAAATTTATACTAGTGAAAGTGAAGTTTTAATCACTGATGTGGTTAATTCTAGTCTTTAGGTAATGTAAGAGGGTTAAATTATAATTTATTCAAATGAGCTATAAAACACATTGCCTGTGGCCTTCTATGATGTAAATGGTATTTTAACTATTTCATAAAACGTAAAATTAGAAAATACCTAATAAATTAATTCTCCTGTACTATTCATTTGGGGATTCTCTGGCATTATTACCATGAACAAAATTAAAAGATTTCTGTACTTTAACGTACTACAGTGCCCAATTTAGAGAGAAATTTTCATAAATTTACCTCCTTACTGACCTGATGTGTTAAGCTATTAAACTTAAAAACAATTACATTAATAAATGTTTAGCATTAGACACTATCACGAATTATTTCAGAGGTAAGTATCCCCTGTGCCTGGGACTCACAGAGGTTTCACTAAAGCACAGATTCACTTCTTTCCATGTCAGTCAATTTAGAGTTATTTGGAAACCTCATTAATCATTTCTTGGAGGGTACTTCTAGGACACAACCGTCTCAATTACAAATAGGGTCATATGAAAGTTAATGAGTCCCTTAAATAACTCATTCGTTCCTTGTTCTATTTATTTTTGCAAAGATGTTAAAGCAGAGATCACTTTTCTATGACACTGGGAAATTAAAAATAATCATCTGTAGTTTTTCACATTATTTTGCTTTTGTTAAATGTGTTCAATTTTATTTTAGGTTTTTATATTATAGAACCCTAAATGTAGAATGTAATTCTGACACTGTCACTTCTGAAGAGCTGAAGAGAGATCAATTTCTAACCATTATATGTAAAAATAAAAGTGAATACATACATCTGTTAAAAATATTAGTGAAAATATTTTTCAGCCAAAAACTGATAATAGTAATGTCTAGAAATGCCTACAATGGATACTAAATGTGGTAACAGTCTGGTGGTACTCCAGAAAGGTGAGCTCATGAAGCAATTAACAAATTTTTTTTTAATCTCAGAGACCTTACACAACAAAAATGTATTTCTCATTCCCACAAGGTCAGTGTACACTAAGGAGTCCCACAATGTCCCAAGGCCCCTATCCTTCGAGCAATAACTCAGACTGCTTCTATCATGTGATTGTATCATCTCCACACAAGCCTCTACTGCTGTCATGTTAGAGAAAGAGATATTGGAGAATCAAATATGAGCCAAAGAATTTCGTTTGAAAGTTACCTGTCTCTTCCGTTCACCTTTCTTGACCAAGACTAGCTCTTGGTGCCACTTAACCTCTGGACCAAGGAAATGTAGAAGAGTAATATTTAGAGAATATTATTGTTGGACTGTCTCTGTCATTACATATTATTTATTCTCATTAATCTACTCAGAAACACATTCAACTACACTGCAAATGAGACAACTCAAAAGGTTAATAGTGGCCATGCTTCCAGGTTACCTAGAACTCTGACTGGCATGTGAGGGTTTCCGAATCAGTATCCAATGTTACTACTTTTGGTTGAAACATTAAAAAAAGAAGAAAAAAAAGAAAACTCCTCCCCCACAAACACACACATACGTGAAAACCCACTAAAAAGGGCAGAATAGGGACAAAATAGATACCATTTAAAAAGGGGGAAAATAATGAGCATTTTTTCATATCTTTGTAGGCCACGAGTCTGTCATCCTCAGAGAAGTTTCTGTTCAAATGTCTTGCCCACAAATAAATGGGGTTGTTTGTTCTTCTCTTATCGATTAGTTTGAGGTCTCTGTGGATTCTAGGTATCAGACCTTTGTCGGAAATATGAACTTTAAAAATCTTCTCCCATTCTGTGTCTGTTTGCTATACTTACAGGGTGCTCTTAGTTGTGCAGCGCTTTTTAGCTTGATCAGATCCCAGTAATATATTTTTGATGTTGCTTCAATTGCTAGGTGGGGGTCCTCCTCATAAAATATTTTCCCAGGCCAATATCTTCAAACATTTTCCCTGCACTCTCTTCTAGTATTTTCATAGTTTCATGTTTTAAGTTTAAATCTTTTATGCAGTGAGAATCAATTTTTGTTAGTGGTGAAAGGTGAGTGTCCAGTTTCAGTCTTACACAGGTCTCCAGTCAGTTCTCCCAACACCATTTGTTAAATAGGGAATCATTTTCCCAATCTGTGTTTTTGTTAGGCTTATCAAAGATCAAATGATGTAATGTGGCTGGGTTCACCTCTAGGTTCTCTTTTCTGTTCCTTATATCTACATCTCTATTTTTCTGCCAGTGCCATGCTTTAATCATCAGAGAAATGCAAATCAAAACCACTTTGAGATATCACCTAACTCCAGTGAGAATAACCCACATCAC
Organism: Arctocebus calabarensis; assembly: GCA_963573935.1. Lineage (NCBI taxonomy): Eukaryota > Metazoa > Chordata > Mammalia > Primates > Lorisidae > Arctocebus > Arctocebus calabarensis. The sequence continues at coordinate 66,122 of CAUYON010124861.1, forward strand.
AAAATCCCCAAACTGCCAATGTTGGCATGGATGTGGAGGAAAAGGAACACTTCTACATTGCTGGTGAGACTGCAAACTAATACAATAGTACTAATTTGTTGGAGAGAAGTATGAAAAATCCTCAAAGATCTAAATGTAGACCTTCCATTTGATGCTGAAATCCCATTACTAGGTATCTACTCAGATGAATAAAAATAATTTTACAACAAAGACATTTGCACCAAAACGTTTTGCAGCCCAATTCACAATAGCCAAGTCATGGAAGAAGCCTGAATGCACATCAATCCATGAATGGATAAACAAATTGTGGTACATGTATACCATGGAATACTATGCAGCCATAAAGAGAGAATTTACATCTTTGATGTTTGGATGGAGATGGAATATATTCTTCTTAGTAAAGTTTCTCAAGAATGGGAAAAAAGTATCCAATGTACTCAATACTATTATGAAACCAATATATAAACACTTACACATTCATTCAAATGAAAAAACAGTCCGGAAAGAAACACTCACACATTCATACAACTGAAAAAAACAGATAGTCCAGAAAGAGATGGAATATATTCTTCTTAGTAAAGTATCTCAAGAATGGGAAAACCAATGTACTCAATACTATTATGAAACTAATATATAAATACTTACACATTCATACAAATGAAAAAAAAACATAGTCCGGAAAGAAAGAGGGAAAAGCTGGGAAGGGGGAACAGGGGAGGGGGAGTAGAGAGGGGTATTTGGCAGGATCTCACCTATTGCACACAATGCAAGGACACATTTTAAAATGACTAAGAGCAAAAGTAAGTGAGGTGATGGTTATGTTAATTCTTTTGATTTAGCATTCTGCATTGTATATCAAATCATCACATTGCACCCATAAATGTATACAGTTATGACTTAATAAACATTAAGTTTACAAAGGAGAAAAATGAAAGGCATGCATACATTACTTGTTCATGGACATGTTCCTAGCAAGTAGAAATTGGGGGTAGGGAACCTGTGGCCTTGTAAGTTTTTAAGTGCAGCCTTTTGACTGAATCCAAACTTTACAAAACAAATCCTTTTATTATAAGTAGAATAGCATAGAAAGATGAAACTTTTCTTCCCTTCTTTTTTGCTTAAAAAAGAATAGCCTTGAAATTACAAGGCCACAGATTTCTTACCCTTTCCCAGCTCCATCTTTAAGGATGCTTTTCTTTTCCCTTTATACTACTTACACTCATTAGAAATGAGTTTGGTGTAATATTCTCTTCTCAGAGTCCAAGGAACTTTCTTAGCTAACCTCTTGCTCATAAGAAATTTGAGGACTTACAGACATTTTAAATCTGTAAGTCTTTTTTTATTTTTAAAAAATCATAACTGTACATTGATGCATTTATGAGGTTCAGTGTAGTTATTGGATATACAATGTGAAATGCTTACAGTGAACTGATTAACACATCCATCGCTTCACTTATTTTTTTGTTGTGGTAAGACAATTATACTCTTTCCTTCATAGTTTTGAAACGTATCATTGCATTATGCACATTAGGTGAGGTCTCTCCATATATCCACACTCCTCCCATCTCTGCCTCCCCTCCACTCCCTCTCTCTCCTCTTCCCCTCTTGTTTCTAGAGTATAGTTTTGTTTTACTATTTGTATGAATGTGTATATAGTAGTATTGAGTACATTGGATACTTAATTTTCCATTCTTGAGATACTTTACTAAGAAGAATATGTTCCAGCTCCATCTAGGTAAACATAAAAGATATGAAGTCTCCATCTTTTTATGGCTGCATAGTATTCCATGGTGTACATATACCACAATTTGTTTATCCACTCATGTGTCGATGGGCACTTGGGCTGTTTCCAGGTCTTAGCAATTAAAGAGGCAGATAAATAGAGAGCAAAAACTGATCATTTCCTGAGAGAGCTGTGGGGTCACTCCAAAAGATCAAACATTCCTCTTATAGAAATTCCTGAAGGAGAAGAGGATGGTCACAAAAGTATAAGATGCTCTACTCCAAGAGATTTTAGAAGAGAATTTCCCAGGCAGTGCAAGACGTACAGAAATTCAGATAGTAGACAGTTTCAGAATCCCAGCAAGACTCAAAGCATCTCCTAGAAACATTGTGTTAACTTTGCCAAGATGAAGGAGAAACTTCTGTAAACAGCCAGATATAAGAAAAGCATTACCTACAAAAGGAGAAGTATCAGAATGATTGCAGATCTCTTAGCTGAAATCTTTCAAGCCAGAAGAGGATGGTCACCAACTTTTTTTTTTTTTTTTTTTTTTGAGACAGAGCCTCAAGCTCTCGCTCTGGATAGAGTGCTGTGGCATCATAGCTCACCGCAACCTCTAATTCCTGGGCTCAAGCGAGTCTCTTGCCTCCGCCTCCCAAGTAGCTGGGACCACAGGCACCTGCCACAATGCCCGGCCATTTTTTGGGGGGGGTTGCAGCCGTCATTGTTTGGCGGGCCCGGGCTGGATTCGAACCCGCCAGCTCAGGTGTACGTGGCTGGCGCCTTAGCCTGTTGAGACACAGGCACCAAGCCAGGTCACCAACTTTTAATCTCCTAAAACAAAAACTTCCTGCCCAGGATCCTGTATCCAGCTAAACTGAGTTTCATTTTTGATGGAGAAATCAAATACTTTACTCACACACACACGTTGAAGAAATTTTCCATAACTAAACCAGCTCTCCAGTATATCCTCAGACCCATCCTCCACAATGACCGGCATAATGCTCTACCTCCAAAGAAAACTCACCCAGAAATTTTTATACAAAACCCAACTTAAAAATATCAACTGGACATTTGAAAAACATGACACTAAACACACTACCATGCTTATCAATTCTCTCAATATGAATGTTTTAAATTGTTCTCTAAAGAGGCATAGTTTGGCTGACTGTATACACAAACTCAGACCAAATAACTTCTGCATACAAGAATCTCATCTTAAAGGATAAAAACAGACTCAGAGTGAAGGAATGGACATCTATAACACAGGCAAACAGAAATCAGAAAAAAGCAGGAGTTGCAATTTTATTTCCAGATACAATTGGCTTTAAACCAACAAAGATAAAGATGGCCCCTACATATTTGTCAAGGGAAACTGCAAACATGAAGAGATTTTGATAATTAACATTTTTGTTCCCCACCAGATGCTCCTCAATTTATAAAGCAAACCCTACCGAATGTGAACAACTTGATGTCTTTCTGCACTATAATAGTTGGAGATTTTTTTTTTTTTTGAGGCAGGGTCTCACTATGTTGTCCTCAGTAGATATCACATCTCCCAGCAACCTCAAACTCTTTGGCTTAATTGATTCTCTTGTTTCAGCCTCCCAAGTAGCTGGGACTACTAGCCTGACTATTTTTTGGTTATAGTTGTCATTGTCATTTGGCAGGCCCAGGTTGGGTTTGAATTCGCCAGCTCTGGTGTATGTGGCTGGTGCCTTAGCCACTGAGCTACAGGCCTCGAGCCAATAGTTGGAGATTTTAACACCCCTTTGACAGTTTTGGATAGATCCTCCAGGAAGAAACTAAACAAAGAAATATTAGACTTAAACCTAACCCTAGAACAAATGGACTTAACAGACTCCTACAGAATATTTCATCCTAATAAAACTGAATATACATTCTTATCATCAGCCCAAGGTTCATCCTCCAAAATTGATCATATCTTAGGACACAAGTCTACCTCAGCAAATTTAGAAGAATAGAAATTATTCCTTGTATCTTCTCAGAACACCATGGAATAAAAGTTAAACTAAACAGTCAAATAAAATCATGGAAACTAATCTTAGAGTGAGTGACAACTGGATCAAAGATGAGATTAAGAAGGAAATCACCAAATTTTTGGAACAAAATGATAATGAAGATACAAATTATCAAAACCTGTAAGTTTTCTTTTTTTTTTTTTACATAGATGCATATTGGATCAACACATTTGGGGGGTACATGAGATAATCTGATACATTCAGGTAGTTACATCAGGGCAATTGGGATATCCATCACCTTAATTTTTTTATGCTAGAGACATTCTAATTATTCTTTTCCAGGTGCACAATGCACAATGCTAACTATAATCATCCTACCCACCTATCAAACACCAGTTTTTATTTCTTCTATCTAAGTGTGCATTTGCACCCATTAATGAACTTCTCTTCATAAGCCCTCTCCCTTACTATTTTCAGCTGGTGGTAACCACCTATCTACTCCTATCTTCATGATATCCACTGTTTAATCTCCCACATATGAGTAAAAGCATGTGATATTTGTCTTTCTGTACTTGGTTTTTTTGCTTACCATAGTAACCTCTTTTCCATCCATGCTCCTGAACATGACAAGATTCCAGTCTTTAAAATAGTTGAAACATTCCATTGTGTATGTACACATACAACTATTGATGGACACTTGGATGATGTCAATATCTTGGCTGGTGTTAATAGTGCTGCAAAAATATGGAAGAAGTGCAGATATCTCCTCAAAATATTTATTTCCTTTTGCACATGCCCACAGTAGCAGAATTTCTGGATCCCGTGGTAGTTCTTTTAATTTTTTGAGGAACCTCCATACTTCTTTCCATGTGTCTTTACTAATTTACATTCTCACCAACAGTATTCCAAAGTTTCCTTTTCTCTGCATTCTCGCCAGTATCTGCTATTCCCTGTCTTTTCAATAAAAGCTACTCTAACTGGGGGTAAGATGATATGTTACTGTTATTTTTGTTCAAACTCAGTTTCATGGCCAGTACGATTTTCAAACATCCAGAAAGTTTTAATTCCAATCATCTTTATCTGGAACATACCCAAATCTATCTTCTATATCTCTACTCTTTTATTTCATTATTCATTGTTCAGTGTAACAGAGTTACACAGAAGCTGTTTGAATTTCTCAGAAAAGCCATACTCTTAATCTGATCTTTGCTCTGAGTCATTGTACCAAATTATAGAGAGCCACATTCTTAACCTACTCTTTCCTTTGAGGCAATTTAATCAATTGGAACTATACTGCCAGATATTTATCTGCAAAGACTTTTTCACTCTTATGATTTGTTAGGACCATGAAGCAATTATTTTTCTAACACTAAAAGGCTCTGGCTGCTCTCTTCCCCTTTCACTTTTATTTGCAAACTAGCCATCTATTCTGAGCCCATTTTCTTTTCAGTATATCTTGTCAAATAGAGTTACTACCAAACCACTCACATTTTTAACATCTGCTTTCAGACTGGAGTCACAAATTTGTTGGTAGATGATCTGTTGCTCATGTTATTCCAAGGTTTTGTACAGTATAAAACAAAATCTTCCATTTTTCCAAAGCCCCTAATACCAGTTCTATCTCCGCTTACCCACCACTCAATCATTCAATTCATACTCAATAGTTTATTAAAACAACATTTCACTTTTGGTACTAACTTCCACATAAACCAAGATCAACTAAATTAGATAGAAACAAATAATGCCCACACCTTAGTGCTCAGTGAAACAAAGGCTTATTTCTGATTCTTTAGGATTTCACCACATATTTGAGTATCTTTTTAAGCACTGTACACCTTGCAGCAACTCAGTAATCCATAATCTGTGCTGTTTGATGTTTCGGATCCACAACACAAAGCCTCCTCATTACCATATCGGGGAAGGAAGAGACTGAGGGAAGGGGCCTGAGATTTCACAATCAGGTCAGAAAGAAGGCCCATATTTCTTCCCATGCTGTATTATCCAAAATAGTCATATGGCTTAATTTCAAGAATATCCAAGAATGTAGGGGAGAAAATGGAATATAGTATCTAACACTCTCAAATAACAAAGGTAGCATATTCCAATAGTTAAAAGTACAAGTTCCTTTTATAGTTGATTCTAGCTTATTAGCTGTGTGATTTGGGACCTCCCCATCCCACCTGAAAAGTTAAATTAGATACTTTTTATAAAACACCAGATATCCATGCAGTATTTAATGGATATTACATGTAATTAGAAATACCCTCTTTGCATTTTTTTTACTTCCATGCAAACAATATACATAATTAATCCACAACTTTCTTCTATATTAGAAATACTAGTAGTGGAACTGTGCCAGAGAAATCTCCTTTTGCCACATGAAAAAATTAAAGCCAAGTTTTGCTAAGAGAATTTCAGGTTTAAGTGGATTGCCTAGAATTATTTTTAAATGGTCTGAAAATTAAAACACATGTGTGACCCCGTTTTAAGGAAACTATTAAATAGCAGAAGAGGAATGGTGATAGAAAGTGAAAAGGTTAGAAAGACAGATACAATTTAATGGAAGACAACATTTAATTTTGTTTGAATAAAACAACAGTAATTATGGTTAATTAGCAGACACACATGCACTCACTAACTTCCTATTAATACTTGCAATATTATTCATTCCTTACTTGATCTCTTTACATGAGAAACCTTGGCTAACTTATACAGATTTAGATAATTCTGCTTTATGCAGAGAAAATAGGTTTTGACTTTGAATCTGATCTGTAGTCTGGCTCTTTTATAGCCATTCTGACTTCTAAAGAAGCAGATCTCTTTAAAAACAGAACCTGTTAGAATGTAGATGTGGTTGACATATTAAAACTCTACATTTGTTTGATCTTACCAAACAATTAGAATGTATATCAACTGAAAAATCTCACATCTGCCCCAACAGGCATGTTTACAATCATTTTAATGATACCATTAGATGTTGCTCTTAAGGGCAGGCTGTTATATAAAAACCATGTGAGATAAGTTTACCACCTGTACACAATGGACATACTCTTCTTAAATGAATTGTGCTAAATACAGTTACAAGATAAAATGCAATTCATTTTCTTTGTTAAAATACCATCTTAAAGACAAAGAATTTTTGTGGCTGAGAAATACCTATGCTCTAAAACAGCAACAGCAACAGCACAAAATAATGACCAGATTTTTTTCTAATCTCAAAACATTTCAACTTCAGTGTCCCTGCAAGAGTCTCTTAGTTGGCAGATGGGTTCTTAGCTCAAGTAAGAAACATGAGCTTTAAAAGCTTTTTTGCAAAACATTTACCTGGTTCTTAAGCCATCTTGGATTTAGATGTTTTCAGGGAAGTTGGTAGTTAAATAACCATAACCCCATTGCTTTTAAACTTCTCTTTTTAAAGAAGTGGAAATTGTATACTTTTTAAAGATTAAAAGAATTATAGGATAATTCTTCCTGAATCCATATTGTTTTTTTCCACTTTTACTACAGAGTAAGTATTCTCTTCATTACGCTTAAACCTATGATTGAATAGAAACTAGAAAATTGTTGCTTAAATTTCAACATAATTTATACACTTTATGCATTTCCAGACAATGAGGTTGTACCTGCTACCAGAATGTGTATGTGCTCTTTATTCAACTTTATGTAATAATGTGGAATATAAACCAATTATATTTTCATTTATTAAATGCTTTCTATGGTTCTACAGTTATTCTTAGCCCTAGGAACAGAAGTATAAATAATGGAAACATAAATAAATTTCCGGTAGCCTGGAGGATATTAGAGGATTTGTAATGTCTGAGGAAACTTCATTTTCAGTTCCAGGAGCATTTCCCCTGATATGTTGTGTGATCCCCCAAAACTTCCTGATTTCCTGAGCTGTTCCCATGGGCTATGTAGAAGCAAAGCTTCATTAGTATGATTACAAAAATAAAAGTGTGAAAGCTAATTGGAACACTTCCTTTCTGTTATGATTAAGTGTAGTAATGTAGGGTATCAAAGTCAAAATTTCCCTCGATAATTACAAAGGAACAAGTTACATGGAATGAATTACCAAAAGGAGACCCAATGAAGAGAAAATAAGAATAAGTGCCCTACTTCTGTGTCATAGGTTGTAAACATTTGAATATTAGTAATGGAGTTCTCTGCAAAAAAAAAAAAAAAAAAATTCTCTCAGACACAAAAAGACATGAAGGGAAACACTGCAGGAGTTTTCTTGATTAGGTAAAATAGAGTCAAAACTTTATCTTGGCTCTGACTGGTCTATTGGAGTTGTTCCACTCTTGTAAAAAATTGCTAAGGTGAATTAAATCTCTCTGCACCTCTCCCCACGTGCCAATGTGATGCACTCTGATTTCTCTATCCACTGTTTACAGGAAGGAGGCCTATTTTGTGAGTCTGAAGTATATAATGATGCACCCTAAGAGTGAATTTGGCTTTCCCTTGTATGTAGCTTTTATGGTTTCATTTCCCTCTTTTGACTTTCAAGTACGTAATTGTATAACTCAATAGTACACACCTGGCTTCTGAGTAATCTAGCTCAGACTGGTAGGAAAACTATTCACAAATCTCTGAAGTCTTGGCAACATTAATATGTCAAATTTAATAAAACTGTATAAGGATCCTAAACATATGTGCTAAATTCAGATTGGAGGTACCCTTCCTATGTATATCCTTCTTATATCATATAGGATTAATTATTAAACTAAATAATTGTACTTAGAAACTTTATGATGGGAGAGAAAGAATTTAGTGTACTGAAATGAAAATGTACTTCACTACTATTTTCTTGTAGCCGTATACCATCGATTTTCTTAAAAGTTGTTCGTAAACGTATATAGGAACAGGATAAAGCAATGTTTATGCTTTTACCAGAAAAGATATATTTGTAAGTATCTAAAACAATTTACAACCAAAAATGAGAGAGAAAATAATATATCCTGAAAATATTAAAATATTTAAAGGCACTCAAAAATTAATTAGACATCTCCTATGCTGAAATTGAAAGGAAAATACAACTAATTTCTTAAACATTTTGTTGATCTTATTTCTACATGTTGACATGTTAACCTATTTTCTCCAAAGTAACAGCTACAAATATCCTCTTAAGTGAGGTAAATTATAAATGTATGATGTGATTGATGATTATGTTTTTGAAACTCTTGATATTCATAAGCCAAGTGTAACCACTGGTTTTCTTGTATGTTCCATTGAGACTTGTAAAGTTTTTTCCAGTCCTGACACCATTGTGATAAGAACCCTCCTGCATATCCGGCAGTGCTAGTTTGTTTTTTGAGGCTTTTTAATTGATATTTTTTAATACACTGAGATAACTAAAAAAACTAAAACCTGGTGATATTCAAGAATTATTATCATTATAACAGCTGGAAACCATTGCTGGGTCTACATCAATGTTTAGAGTATGAACTCCTTTACTATGAGAAATTAAAAACAGTTCTACTGATCATAAATATCATCTGTGAGAACACTGAATTTCCTGTTTTCTCCTTGAAGTGCTACTGTGCCACTTGACTTAGTTTTTAGTGACTAAGGTCACACTTGACGTTCTAATGCAGAGTCATACAATCATTAATATAATTCCCAAGTTCTCGGCAAATTTCAACCCATGTCCTGAACAGAGCAATGAAATTGGGTTGATACAATGACCTCTAAATGTAATAACGCCTGATAGTAGGATGTAAAAAATGACCTTTTAGAGATCCTTGTTATGATTTGGTGAAACTTTTCTCAAACTGTTTCCTGAATTACTTTGGGATGTAGACAATGTACTGAACTTCTAGAGAATAGGGGGTTAAAAATCAGAATAGCAGATTGTGTTTAGTTACTTTTTTAGGCTTTCTATGGGGGGGAAAAGTTAAAAGAGTATAAGGAAGTTAGACCAGTTGTGGCCAGTTTGAAAAGAAGGAAGAAACTAAACATGGATTTATTAAGACAGATACTCTCTACCTCTGGCTTGCAATCTAGAGCAACTCTATGAATGTCGACATGAAGACACCTGTTGGATCAGAAGATCCAATTGGTAGAGAGCCAGAGGTAGAGAGTACCTGTCTTAATAAATCCATATTTAGTTTCTTCCTTTTCAATTGGTGCCACAGACATCCTTAGCATCTTTCTTGAGGAGGATAAACCTTCTAGCAAAGACTCAGTTGTAGGTCAGTCCTGCCTACCTCTTCTAGCTTAAATATCATATCTAAACAATTTATTTTGGCTATAGATACAAAAGAATAGCACTGACCAAAAGCAGATAGATTCAAACCTATTGAACTATGAGTGAAACACACCCAGAACAAAATACTAAATCTGGTTAGAAAACATTTGTGGAAATCTGTGGGTCTCCCAAGCTTTCATTAATGGGAAGAGGGAGGCTAAGACTGGGGACTTTCTAGAAGCAGCGTTCAGGCCGGATGCGGTGGCGCATGCCTGTAGTCCCAGCTACTGGGGAGGCTGAGACAGGAGGATCGCTTGAGTCCAGGAGCTCTGAGCTGTAGTGCGCTATGCCGATTGGGTGTCTGCACTAAGTTCAGCATCAATATGGTGACCCCCCTGGGAACGGGGGGCTACCAGGCTGCCTAAGGAGGGATGAACTAGCCCAGGTTGGAAACGGAGCAGGTCACAAGCAGCATTCAGATTAAGAACCAATTCAAATGTGGATGGAAAGGGACCCAGAGTGACAAAAGTCAGAAGGAGGGACATGATGATCAGCTAATCAGGAAGCTTCCTTCACTCCCAGGACAGGATTTCCTGCTATTATATCTAAGAGATGCGCTTTCAATTGCAATTATTGTCTGTTTGCAATCATTTAAAAAATTTAAAGTATATATTGAAAAATGATTGTTTCTTATATCTATGGGCTATAAGTGATGTTATTTGAATATAATATGAATAATTAGAATAAAAATAATTAACTTATACGTTACCACCAGTATTGCATTGACATTTCCTGTGACAAGAACATTTGGGACTTACTCTTTTTGTAATATTGAAATATATAGAATTCAGTTATTAGCTATATTCATCATGTTCTGCAACAGAACTCAAACAAAAAAAAAATTACTTCTCTGTTCTGACTGAAGTTTTATACCTTTTGATGTCATCTCCCTATTCTTTCTACCCCCAGCCTCTGGTAACCACTATTTTCCTCTCTATTTCTATGAATTCAATTGTTTTAGGTTCTACATGTAAGAATATGTGGTATTTGTCTTTCTGTGTCTGGTTCATTTCATGTTAGCATAATGTTCTCCAATTCCATTCATGATGTCACAAATGATGAGATTTCTTCCTTTCATAAGATTGAAGAGTATTTCACTCTGTATACGCGCATCACATTGTCTTTATCCAACCTTCTGCTGATAGACACTTAGGTTGATTCCATACCTTGAACATTGTGAACTGTGAATAAACTTTCAAATATCTCTTAGACCTATTAGTGTGCTGGTTTCTCAACAGTAACAATGGAAGCCAAAAGGCATTGTATCTTCAATATGTTACAAGCGAAGAGTTGGAATTACAAAGTATAATTCCATTCTCAGAACTACTAGTTTTCAAAAACCAAGGTAAAATATTTGTTTTCAGGCAAAAAAACAAGTTACAGAATTTATTGCCAACTGACTCACCGAACAAACTTTCAAAGGCTGTAATATATGTAGCTGGAAAAAAATTCTGGGTTAAAGTTTGACATGGATAAAGAAATGCTAAGAAAAATAATGTCTCCTTTTTTTCATTTCTACCTGTATAATATTTATTTTACTTTCTTGTCTCAAAAATTATCTAGGACCCACATAATAATCATCTATTTCCAAATATGCCTTATCAAAGGAATATTTACTTCACCATGTTTACAATAAGGATGAATTATTAGCAGGGTTTTTAGAGGATAATAAGCAGTTACCATATGCTACACATAATTCTGATAATGCCCTTGTATCATTTTCCAATATAACAAAGGTGTATGATTTTTTTGTTCTGTACTAATCAGTTACATAAATGGTAACATGACACATGTATTCTTTTGCAAAGGAAGTTGAAAAATGTGATATCTATATCTAAGAGTTTCAAAATCTTCAGGATTTACATTTCTAAGTTTAAAGTGGAAGTTATTAAGGGCGTATAAAAACAGGGTGGAAATTCAAAATTTTTTAAAGCTAAGGCAATTTTAAATGCTTATCATATTAAACAATAATCTGCTTCCCTGTGTTTTTTATTTTGTCTAGTTCTTAATGAAATGTGATTTATAAACAATGGTAAGTATGTGGCAAATCTCAGTCAACTGCTCAATAAACATTTACTGAGAGTTTATTTCACTTTGAAATGCCTAGCATTTCCCTGAAAATACTCTCTGTACACCTTGCCAAAATATTCTGCAAAAATTTTTTCTCTTTTATTTTCATAAAAAAAAAAAAAAAAAAGCTAATGGTGTTTCTTTGGTGGCCCAGTGTTGGAATTATCCCCTGCAGCTTCATGAAACTTGATTAGTCGGTTACAGTGGATATCTACTGCAACCAGTTGGACAACGTGATGAGGATGCTTGCAATTAAGGAGCTGAGATTGTTCAGAGACAGGGCAATTCTCTTACAAGACAATGTTTCACCATATGTCACACAACAATGCTGCTCAAACTACAGAAGCTGTACTTAGAAACATTCTGTAATACAGCATATTGCATCAATGACTACCACTTTTTCCAGGCTTTGAACCACTTCTTGCAAGGACAAATATTCATTTTTTAACAGGATGTGGATAATGTCTCTCATGATTTCATTGCCATTTACTCTCCCAGCTTCGTTGCTCCTGGCATAAACAAGCTACTGTTAAGATGACAAAACTGTGTTGACAATTTAGGTGCATGCTCTGATTAATTGTACTGCTTCTTGTTTGTGATATAATAAACTTTTAAGTCTGCATTGGATATTTCATATTTAATAGCAGTCCGATTTTAAAGACTTAAAATAAGCAAATTGGCCAGATAACCAAAAGATATTTTGATTAGTATTACATTTTTGACATTTCTTTACTTCCAAACATGTATAATCTACCTACTACTTTACTTTCCTATATAAATGTCTTTTAAGGCTCCAAAATCGACTTTAATTGGGCACATTGTTATTGCCATTAATTGTGTGCATACTATTTCCCAGCACCTATTCCAGGATCTTTTTGATCTTTCATTTAACACAAATCCTGGTGATATTTCTTACTTTTTTGCCCTGATTAATATACTGCGACATGTGACATTCTTGTCTTAGAAAAGCATTATATTTTCATTCAGAGGTATCAAATATTGTAAACATATCACCCTACTTTTCATTCCCTTACCAAAGTCTTTGAAAATTATGGTTATATTGATGAGGAGGAGCAAGATGGCCAAATAGAAACTTCCAGCAATCATCTCCCTAGTCAAAACATCAAATTTAACAACTATGCATGCAAGAAAATACCTTCATAAGAACTGAAAAGATCAGGAGAAAAAACATGGTAACTGGTATTAACATAAAACCAGGAAAAAACACATTGAAGAATATAGGGAAGACAGTCTCAGATTGCTTATGCCCCCCTCCTCCTATGCAGTAGAGCCCAGAAAGAATCTATGTGCTTAATGGATGGATAGTAAAGTGAATGTGGGACTTTACACTGGAACTCAGTGCTACCTCATTAGTGTGAAACAGTACACACCAGTGCGCGTAGGGGAAATATTTAAAATAACCATGGGCCACATGAGCATCAGTGGCCTCAGCACGAGGAACATGAGTTCTGGCCTTTTTCCTTACTGGTTGATTAAAATGGTCTTAGGGATTGAATAAATTTCAGTAACAGCCAGGCCATACTGACTGTGTTCCTTGAGTGAGCCAAGGCACCGCACTTTCTCATAGGCTTTTCCTCAAGGTGTGACGCAGAATGTTATCAGTTGCAGGAGCCATGAGAGAAGCTGTACCAACCCTTCCTCTTAACTTCAGACAGTGCAATGTGGAGAGAGACTCCTTCTATTTAGGTGAAGGGGAAGGAAGAATATTGGGGACTTTGTCTTGCAACAGGTACCAGCCACCTATAGTAAAACAAAGTACTGGCAGAATCCCAAAGCTCCCAATTCTAGGCCATTGCTCCTGAATGTCAATTATAGACCCACCTTGGGCCAAGCAGAAATCTATTTTCCTGGTGGAATGAAAGAACTACTTGAAGGAGTCAAATTGAATAACCTTAGCAGACGTCAGACAGAAGCAACCGGGCATTAAGCAAGCCCTAATACTGTGCTTCTCTGGGAAACTATGGGCTTCAGGGGCAACCCAGTGCAGTTCCAGCTGTGGCGTCAAGGGACTCCACAGATCACCTCTCTCCCAATTTCAACAAAGAAAAAATAGAGAGAGTTTCTGTCTTCTTGGGGGAAAAAGAAGGAAGAGAGTGAGACTTTGCTTGGAAATTTAGGGAATACTTCCTTATCTTCCCCCAAGTCCACTAGAGCTGGGTATCTAGAAGCCTTAATGAATTATAGCATATTAGAACTTGGTATCTCCTCATTCTAAAATGGCTACAGTGACCACAGGCTTAAAGAACTCAAAACTCAGTCCCCTTTGAACTCTTAGAAAGCCAGTTGAAGAGGAATAGGTACAAACAAGGTGAGACTGACACTGAAATACTTAACTCTTCAATGCTAAGACAGTAACAAAGCATTTTGGAAAGCACCAAGCATATTTAGGAAGCATCAAGCTTCCTAAAGCATCAAGTACCAAGCACATTTAGAAAAATATGACCTCACCAAATTGATCAAATAAAGGTCCAGTGACCAACCCTGGTGTGACAGAGATATGTGACCTCTCAAATAGGAAATGAAAAGTACTTATTTCAAGGAAGCTCAATAAATTTCAAGCAAACTGAGAAAAGGGATGCATACATTTATCAGAGAAATTTTAACAAAGAGTTTGGAATTCAAAGGAACCTTGGAGCTTAAAAATATAATTGATGAACTGAAAAATGTATCAGAGTGTCTCAACAGCAGAACTGATAAAACAGAAGAAAGGATTAGTAAACTCAAAGACAGGATATTTAGCAATACATAGGTGCAAATGAATAAGGGAAAAATAAAAAAGTATGAAGTACACGTACAAGATCTAGAAATTAGCCTTAAAAGGGTAAACCTAAGATTTATTGGCCTTAAAGAGGAAGTAAAGAGATAGTTTACTTAAAAAATAACACAGAACTTTGCAAATTAAGAAAAAAGGCATGAATAACTAGGTACAAGAAAAACCAAAGCTGATTCCACTCAAAGAAGATTATTCTAAGGCATATAGTAAGAAAACTTTCAATATAATATACAAAGAAAAACCCTAAAAGTAGCAAGAGAAAAAAATCAAATAACATACAAAGGAGTTTCAATAATTCTGTCAGCAGACTTCTCAGTGGAATTCACAGACCAAGAGGAAATGATGACAAATTTAAAGTGCTAAACAAACAAAAAAATAACACTTTAAAGAGAGGACATACAATGATGGAAAGTTATACCATTTTTATGGATTAAAGAAGTTAATATTTTTAAAATATCCATAGTACCTAAAGTTGATTGACATATTTTTTTTTATAATTTTATTAAATCATAATTGTGTACATTAGTGCAATCATGGAGCAACTTCATATACAATCAGATATATTTTCATCAAACTTTAAACATAGCCTTCCAGGCATTTTTCTAATCACTATATGAAGACATTAGTATTATACATTTAGTAAGTTTTAAACAGTACCCTTCTAAGATGCACCGTAGGTGTGATCCCACCAATTGCCCTCCCTCCACCCATTCTCCCCCCTCCCTTCCCTCCCTTGCCCTTTTCCCCATATTCTTGTGCAATAATTGGGTTTTAGCCTTCATATGAAAGCTATAAATTAGCTTCATATTAGGGCTGAGTACATTGGATACTTTTTCTTCCATTCTTGAGATACTTTGCTAAGAAGAATATGTTCCAGCTCCATTGATGTAAACATGAAAGAGGTAAAGTCTTTTCTCCATCTTTCTTTAAGGCTGTATAATATTCCATGGTATTCATGTACCACAATTTATTAATCCATTCGTGAGTCAATGGGCATTTGGACTTCTTCCACGATTTAGCAATTATGAATTGGGCTGCAATAAACATTCTGGTACAGATATCTTTATTGTGATGTGATTTTTGATCTGGATATATAAATAAGGGAATTATAAGATCAAATGGCAGATCTATTTATAGACTTCTAAGTGTTCTCTAAACATCCTTCCAAAAGGAATGTATTAGTTTGCATTCCCACCAGCAATATAAAAGTGTTCCCTTTTCTCCACATCCATGCCAGCATCTCTGGTTTGGGGATTTTGTTATGTGGGCTAATCTTACTGCTGTTAGATGATATCTCAAAGTAGTTTTGATTTGCATTTCTCTGATCATTAATGATGGTGAGCATTTTTTCCTGTGTTTGTAGGCCATGCGCCTGTCTTCTTTAGAGAATTTTCTCTTCAAGTCCTTTGCCCACCTAAGATGGGATCACTTGTCCTTTGTTGCTAATACATTTGAGTTCTCTATGGATTCTGGTTATTAAACCTTTGTCTGAGGCATAACCTGCAAACATTTTCTCCCATTCTGAGGACTGTCTGCCTGCTATACTGTGTTCTTAGCAGTGCAAAAGTTTTTAGTTTGATCAAGTCCCCGTAGTGTATTTTTGATACTGCTCCAATTGCCTGGGGAGTTCTCCTCATAAAAAATTCACCCAGGCTGATTCCTTCAAGAGTTCCCCCTGCACTTTCTTCTAGTATTTTTATAGTTTCATGTCTTAAGTTTAAATCTTTGATCCAGTGAGAGGCTATCTTAGTTAATGGTGAATGGCGTGGGTCCAGTTTCAGTCTTCTACAGGCTGCCAGTCAATTCACTCAGCACCATTTGTTAAATAGGGAATCATTTTTCCACTGAATGTTTTTATTTTTTTATTTTATTTTATTTTTTGAGACAGAGCCTCAAGCTGTTCACCCTGGAGAGAGTGCCGTGGCATCACAGCTTACAGCAACCTCCAATTCCTGGGCTCAAGCGAATCTCCTGCCTCCGCCTCCCAAGTAGCTGGAACTACAGGCACCCGCCACAATGCCTGGCCATTTCTTGGTTGCAGCTGTCATTGTTTGGTGGGCCTGGGCTGGATTCGAACCTGCCAGCTTGGGGGTACGTAGCTGGCGCCTTAGCCAGTTGAACCACAGGCGCCGAGCCCACTGAATGTTTTTAATTGGCTTGTCAAAGACCAAATAACAGTAAGTAGCTGGGTTCATCTCTTGGTTCTCTATTTTGTCCAATACATCTATCTATTTTTGTGCTGGTACCATGCTGTTTGATCACTATCAATTTATAGTACAGTCTCAGGTCTGGTAGTGTAATTCCTCCTGCTCTGATTTTATTTCTAAGTAATGTCTTGGCTATTCAAGGTTTTTTCTGATTCCATAAAAACAAAGTATTTTTTTCGAAGTCTTTAAAATATGACAATGGAGTTTTGATGGGAATTGCATTAAAATTGTATATTGCTTTGAGTAGTGTGGACATTTTAACAATGTTGATTCTTCCCAGTCATGAGCATGGTATGTTTTTCCATTTGTTGACATGTTCAGCTATTTCTTTATAGAGTTTCACAGTTCTCTTTATAAAGATCTTTCACATCCTTTGTTAGATAAACTCCCAAATATTTCATCTTTGGTACTGCTGTGAAAGGGATAGAGTCCTTGACTATTTTTTCAGCTTGACTATTATTGGTATATATAAAGGCTACAGATTTATGAGTGTTGATTTTGTAGCCTGAGACACTGCTATATTCCTTGATCACTTCTAAAAGTTTCACAGTAGAATCCCTGGTGTTTTCCAGATATATAATCATGTCATCTGCGAAGAGTGAAAGTTTAGTCTCTTCTGATACTATGTAGATATCCTTGATCGCCTTTTCTTCTCTAATTGCAAGGGCTAAAATTTCCATTACAATGTTGAAGAGCAATGGAGACAATGGGAAACTTTGCCTGGTTCCCAATCTAAGTGGAAATGATTTCACTTGAACTCCATTCAATACAATACTGGCTGTGGGTTTGCTGTAGATGGTCTCTTTCAGTTTAAGAAATATCCTTTCTATACCAATTTTCTTAAGTGTTCTGATCATGAAGGGATGCTGGATATTATCAAAAGTCTTTTCTTTATCAATTGAGAGAATCATATGGTCTTTGTTTCTTAATTTGTTTACGTGTTGAATTACATTTATGGATTTACATATATTGAACCAGCCTTAAGATCCTGGGATAAAGCCCACTTGCTCGTGGTGTATAATTTGTGTGATGTGTTGCTGGATTCTGTTTGTTAGGATATTATTGAATATTTTTGCATCAATATTCATTAGTGATAATGGTCTATAATGTTCTTTTGTTGTGTCTCTTCCTGGTTTAGGGATCAAGGTGATATTCGTTTCATAGAATATGTTTGGTAGTATTCCATCTTTTTCTATATTTTGGAAAAGGTTGAATAATATAGGTAGTAGTTCCTCTTTAAAAGTTTGTTAGAACTCTGACATGAAGCCATCTGGTCCTGGGCTTTTCTTTTTAGGGAGATTTTGTATAGTTGATGCTGTCTCAGAACTTGATACCAGCCTGTTCAATATTTCCACTTCATACTGGCTAACTCTAGAAAGATGGCATGCTTCCAATTATTGGTCAATTTCCTTCAGATTTTCATATTTCTGAGAGTAAAGTTTCTTGTAATATTCACTAAGGATTTTCTGAATTCTGAGAGATCTGTTGTTAATTCGTCTTTACCATTTCTGATTGATGAAATTAGAGATTTTACTCTTTTTTTTCTGATTAGAGTAGCCAAAGGTTTATCTATTTTATTGACCTTTTCAAAGAACCACCTTTTTGATTTATTGATCTGTTGTATAATTCTTTTGTTTTCAATTTCATTTAAATTTGCCCTGATTTTGGTTATTTCTTTTCTTCTGCTGGGTTTGGGGTTGGAATGTTTTTCCTTTTCCAGCTGCTTGAGATGTCCCATTAAGTTGTTAACTTCCTCTTTCCATTCTCTTGAGGAAGGCTTGCAGTGCTATAAATTTCCCTCTTAGGACTGCCTTTGCAATATTCCAGAGGTTCTCATAATTCATGTCTTTATTGTTGTTTTGTTTCAAAAATTTAGCGATTTCCTTCTTAATCTCATCTATGACCCATGTATTGTTCAGCACAAGGCAATTTAGCTTCCATGTTTTTGTTTGAGTATGCAAATTCCTGTTATTGTTGAGTGCAACTTTTATTCCATGGTGGTCTGAGACGATGCAAGGAATAATTTCTATTCTTTTAAATTTGCTGAGGTTAGACTTGTGACCTAAGATGTGATCAATTTTGGAGTACGTTCCATGGGCTGATGAGAAGAATGTGTATTCAATTTTATTAGGATGAAGTGTTCTGTCGATGTCTGTTAAATCCAGATGTTGAATGGTTAAGTTTAAATCTAAAATTTCTTTACTTAGCTTCTTATTGGAGGATCTATCCAACACTTTTAAAGGAGTATTAAAATCTCCAACTACTATGGAGCTGGAGGAAATCAAGGTACTCATGTCCATTAGAGTTTTTCTTATAAATTGAGGTGCATTCTGGTTGGGTGCATAAATATTAATTGAAATCTCATCATATTGAGTATCACCTTTAACAAATGAAATGTCCGTCTTTATCCTTTCTCACTTTGGTTGTTTTAAAGCCTATTGTATCTGCAAATAAGATTGCAACACTTGCTTTTTTCTGTTTTCCATTTGCCTGGAATATAGATGATCATCTCTTCACCTTGAGTCTAAATTTTTCTTTTGAGGTAAGATGAGATTCTTGTATGCAGCAGATATCTGGCCTGAGTTTTTGTATCCAGTAAGCCAACCTATTCCTTGATAAATCTTGAGAAAATTTAGTGGACATTTTTAATCTTTTTGTCGCTGTGGAAGTTGGACTTTGATAAAAAGTTTCTAGATGAGTTTACTTTTGTGTTGGATGATTATGCTTGTCATTGTGGAGAATAGGTCTGAGAATATCCTGGAGAGTTGGTTTAGTTATGGCAAATTTCTTCAACATGTGGATCTCATTAAAGTATTTAATTTCTCCATCATAAATGAAACTCAGTTTATAGCTGGATACAAGATCCTGGGTTGAAAGTTATTTTGTTTTAGGAGATTAAAAGTCGATGACCCTTCTCTTCTAGCTTGAAAGGTTTGATCAGAGAGATCTGCAGTTATTCTAATATTCTTCCCCTTGTAGGTTATATATTTCTTGCATCTGGTTGCTATCAAAATTTTCTCCTTCATATTAACTTTAGTGAAGTTAGTTATGATGTGCCTGGAGGATATCTTATTCGGGTTGAGTGATGCTGGGGTTCTGAAACTGCTATCTGAATTTCAGAATCTCTTGGCATGTCTGGAAAACTCTCATAATCTCATAAAGAAGAGACTCTGTGCCTTGTGACACCACTTCATTTCAGGTATCCTTATAAGGCGAATATTGATTTTTTTTTTTCGAGTTATCCCAGAGCTGTCTGAGAGAATAATCCACTTTTGCCTTCCATTTCTCTTCCTCTTTGTAGGTTTGGGAGTGTTTGAAAGCTTTGTCTTCAATATCAGAAATCTTTCTTCTGCTTGCTGCATTCCATTGCTGAGGACTTCTACTGTGTTCCTCAGAGTTTTGAGGGCTGCAACTTCTTTTCTCAATGTGTCAAAATCTTTGGTCATCTGGTCTTTGAATTCCTTGACTTCTTTAGACAATTTTTGAAATGCACCTTGGATTTCTGAATCCATCTTTTCCTCTATTTTATTAATCTTGTTTGCAATCCAAATTCTGAATTCGATTTCTGACATCTCAGCCATCTGTTTATGCATAGGATTGTCATTTGTGTCTGCCAAATTGTTCCTTGGGTGGAGGTTGATCTACACTGGTTGTTCTTGTTTCCTGAGCTTGTCCATTTATTCTACCCCATGATTAATTTTACACCATGTGGCTGGATGAGTAGTTAAGTATAATTTGGGCTGGGGGTTCTAGGCGTAGTGATTGACCAGTCCTTTGCTTGAAAGCTGGGACTGGTGTTTTTCCCTTTTTTCCCTAAAGTTTTGCCAAGGACTCGTACAGTGCTACTGCTTGCGAAACTGAGGACCTTCTTGGTGTGATGGGGTTAAATGGCTCTGTCTTACTTTCAACTGGTCTTTGTCTTACCCTGGAGAATCAGTTACTCTGGATTGAAATTGAAGCATAGAAAAAATACCACCAGTTAAGTCACCGCACCCCCCCACATGCAACAATTGTTAAAGCAAAATCAAACCTTCCCACTACCACACACCCAGGGGTACCACTTTGGAAAGTGCTTGGGTGATTGGCCCAGTTGAAGAGATCCCAATCAATTGTCCCAGCCAGCACAGGTCTCAAATGGAAGAGTTCAAAAGTCTCTGGCAACTAGATAGCAGGGATCTGCTGGAAGTTCTAGTATAACTCGCTCCAGTGCTCTGTGAGCTCAGGAGGGACCCCCCCCAGCAAGTAGATTAGTCTGGGAAGTTTGATGCCTCCTTCCCCACCTTGCCCTTCTGTCACACCCAGTCAGTGGTAACCCTGCAGGGCTGTGATCCAGTTTCCTCCAATGAGCAGATGCTCCAGAGGTTTGCCCTTGCCTGGGTCACAGGGAGGTCTGTGGCTCCTCAGCCAGTCTGCCACTCCCTGTCACTGTTTGGCAGGGGGAGGTGAGGCCTGACAACCTGGGTACTTGATACGGGCTAGGGTGATTCATTCAGTTCTGGCCTTGTCCCTGATTGATGTTGCTGATAGAACAAGTTTGCAGAATTTGTTTCTGTCATGGTTATTTTCCCCTGATCAGATGTTCATCTGCAAATAAGTCTGATTCAGTCTGTGAGAGCCATGTCTCAGCTTTCATCCCAACGGCCAGGTGCGTCTGAAGCTAAGTAAAGCAGCCTTTGCTCTGGAAGTCAGCTGACTCTATGCGTATTCTAATCCCCATGCTCCATCTAGGCTGGTACCACCTCAGGCATATCCTTCATGTGTCTGGTTGCTGGTCCGTTCTGCCACTGGCTGCCACTGGAGAAGCTGCCTGCTTCCCCTGGCTGCCCAGAGAGACTGGGAGTGTCTCCTCAAAACATACTCAGGTGTGCAAGCCCCCCTGCCATTGTTCCCGCAGCTGTGACCACCATTCTGTGCCTCAGGGGACTGGGTTCCCAGCTCGGCCTCCTCTTGGCTCACTTTCCTCTAACCACTCCTGAGCCAGAAAATCAGCATAGATCAGCAACAGTCTGCACCCTGTCTACAACCCTTGAGAAAATTTCCAAGAATCTGGACTCTGTGGGGGACAGGCCTCCAGACCTCAGAGTGAGAGTGGAGGGGAATGCCAGGAGTTCAAACTTGCAGGTAGAGAATATGTATAGTTTTATGCAGTTTTATGACTGGCAGGAGAGTTCTGTGGCACCTTAGTAGGGGAAGGAGGTCTGGTTTTTAGAGGTTCTCTCCTGTGGGGTAAAGTGGGAGGACATCTGAACTCTGCTTGCTTGTTTGTATAGAGGTATGGAGTATACTGCTAGCCGCTCTCATGGGGGAGAGGACTCCCGTCCTCTTGGTGATGTGCTCTGTGCCTTTTTGTTTGTGTCCTTGGGGTCACAGTTCCTCACAGAAGGGTTGATATGCGTTCTTCAAGCTTCTCCTTTGGCTGAAATCCAAACCACCGGCTTTCTTGCTAAGTTTCTGTCCTTTAACTCTCCTTCTGGACAGGAGCCTCTGCGAAAGCTGGCTACAGACCACCATCTTGACTCCTCCCCTGATTGACATATTCAATGCATTCTCTATCAAAATACCAATGATATTCTTCACAGAAACTGAAAAACAATCTTAAAATTTGTGCGAATCATAAATCCCATACCATTACTGCCAAAGGCATGCCATTCTTTGACTTCAACACATACTACAGTAATAGTAAGCAACACAGCATAATACTGGCATAAAAACACATAGACCAATGAAACAAAATACTTAACTCATAAATAAGTCCACATGTTTACAGCCAACTCATTTTCCACAAAGGTACCAGAAACACATGTTAAAGCAAGCACAGAATCTTGAATAAATGGTGCTGGGAAAAATGGGTATCTATAGACAAAAGGATAAAAGTAGACTTCTATCTCTTGCCATATACAAATTAAAACAGATCAATGCCTTAAATGTACAACCTAAAACTATGAAACTACTGAAAGAAATCACAGGAGAAACAATTCAGGACATTGATCTAAGCAAACATTCACTGAGTAAGCCCTTGAAAATACAGGCAATCAAAGCAAACCTTGACATCAAGGTAAAAAGCTTCTGTGTAAAAAAGTAAATGAATGATCAACAAAAGGATGAGATAATATATGTAATAGGAGATAATATATGCAATTATTTATCTAATGAGGGATTAATAACAAGAATGTATAAGGAAGTCAAACCACTCTATTCCAAAAAACTCCAAATAATCTGAGTGCAAAAAATGGGAAAGGCTCTTCATAGATATTTCTCAAAAGATATGGATATGGCTTAGTCTATTAAAAAGTGCTCCAAATTAATGAACTGAGAAATGCCAATTGAAACCATACCAAGATACCATCACATCCCATTTAGAATGGCTATTATCAAAATGCAGGAAAATAAGAAAGGCTGGGGAGGATTCAGAGAAAGGAAAATGCTTATACACTGTTGGTAGTTATACAAAATTGGTAGTCATTATAGAAAGCAGTATACGTTTTCTTCAAAAACTCAAATCAGAAGTATGGTATGACCCAGCAACACCATTGCTGAATATATAGTTTTAAAAAGGAAAAGAGAATCGGTATATCTAAATGTTATCTGTACTCCCACATATACTGCAGTACTATTTACAATAAGCAAGATATGGAATCAACCTAAGTGTTCATCAAAGGATGAATGGATAATGTGGCATATATACACAATGGATTATTATTCAGCTATTAAAAAAGAATGAAATTCTTTCATTTGTATAAACATGAATGGAAGTGGAGGAAATAGGAAGTTAAATGAAATAGGCCCAACCCAGAAAGACAAATATCACATGTCTTTATTCACATGTGGGAGCTAAAACAGTTGATCTTGTCAAAGCTGTGAATAGAATGGCCATTACCAGAGGCAAGGAAGGTAAGTGGAGGAGAGAGATGAGGAGGAGTTAGTTAACATGTACAAAAACACAGCCAGATGGAAGAACGAATTTCTAGTGTTTCATACCTCATAGGGTGACTATAGTTAAAAATAATTTGTCATCAACTACTTGGGAGCCTGAGGCAAGAGAATCACCTCTGCCCAAGAGCTGGAGGTTGTTGTGAGCTGTGATGACACGGCACTCTACCAAGGGTGACAAAATGAGGCTCTGTCTCTTAAAAAAAAAATAATAATAATAATAATTTGTCAATATGGCACCCATAGCTCAGTTGGCAGGGTGCAGGCCTCATACACTGAGGGTGGCAGGTTCAAACCCGGCCCTGGCCAGCTGAAAAAAACAACAATGCAACTCCAACAACAACAAAATAGCTGGGTGTTGTGGCAGGCACCTGTAATCCCAGCCACTTGGTAGGCTGAGGCAAAAGAATCGCTTAAGCCCAACAGTTTGAAGTTGCCGTGAGCTGTGACACTAGGGCACTCTACCCATAGTGACAGCTTGAGACTCTGTCTCAAAAATAAATAAAATAATTTGTCATATATTTCAAATAGCTAGAAAAGATTTAGAATCTTTCCAACACAAGGAAATGATAATTTGTTGAGGTATATGGATAACCCAATTATCCTGGTTTGATCATTAGACATTGTATGCTTGTATTAAATATTGTGTGTGTTCTATCAATATGTACTATTACATAAACATTTTTTTTTAAAGAATTTAAATAAAAGCATCCCAGTGATGGAATACTCCCAGATTCTATCTTGCTTTTGCATTTCTCGAAAACCTGTCATAGCAGGTCTGCCACTCCACACAAATCCCAGTGGAACCTTTCACATCAGACCCTTTGGTGTTAGTTCCTTGGCATTTTACAACTGCTCAAATGTTTTTAGATGAAATCCGTAAGGGAAAGATATTACATTTAATAAAAGTTATTACATTTAACTTGATATTTACATGGGATTCATTGTTGAAGATTACTCTCTTCCCTGAAACAAATTTTGTCATGAAGGAATCAAAAACACCTTTTGTGTAAATTTCTTTTGAATTAAAAGAAAAATGAATTTACTTGCATTTAATATAGTAGTTACCAAATGAGAAGAGAAAAGTAAATGTGTTTTCTCAATTATGGACTTTCTTGGAGTAAATAAGGTCGGTGATTAAAAACTATGGCATATGAATTATGGAAACAGATATTCTCGAAACAATTTAGATATAAACTATAAAATTTATGTGCACATTTTATTTATCAGAGAATCATGCATTGGTTTCCAAGTTTCTTTTAAGGTGAGGTATAATGCAAAGGAACATTGACTTTACTAAAATAAATGCAAAATAAGATTCAATCTATATTTTTTAAATGTCATGTTTTAACTTGGAAAAAATAACTAATACAGATCACATAAGGAATAGCATTACTATAGCACCATTTATTTTGAAGGTGATTTTTTCACTAAGCCAAAATCTAGTAAACAATGGCTTTAAAAATTTTTTTTATTGTTCCTGTACTAGAAATAAAAGTGAACTAATTTTATCTTCTTGTATTATACTTGTGTGTGCAACTGTTTGCTATTAAAAACAGAAATTCTCATATTCTCTTTATACTTTTTATATGCTAATATGCATGCATATTTCATCTGAACATGCACAACATAGTTTTCATTAATAAGAAGCATTTTTCTTCTATAATTTTCAAGATAAAGGGCATTCTTTTAATATCAGCCCCATGCCTATACGGTTATGTATTATATCATTAAGCAAGCAAGCTGGGTTTAATTCTTAACCAAGATTGCACACTCCCAGGCTACTTTGTTCAACACCTGTAAAGAAGAAAGTTATTTATACTGCAGGAAAGCACCTATTTTAGTTTTAAGAAGAGGTGCTAGTTTCCAATAAAGAAATAAAGTGTTATTTTTCTTTGTTTTATGTTGGAAATGTAGTAGCTGTGGCCTTTCAGCAGGATATGTCAAGCCACCTCAAAAAGTGTCCCCCCTTCCGAGTGTAGGCTTTGCTCTGTGTACTGCCACATGTTTTTCTCATAAAGAAAAAAAAAATACAGGTATTAGAGATTCTAATTATATGTTTTTACAAAGAGAATTAACACGGAAATGGCAAATTGCTTGGGGGAACATTTAACCCGGTGCTTTTAGAGCATTCAAAAATATTTGTGTTTCTGCACACTTGGAGTCTTGATGCAAAGCCATTTGACTGTTTTCCCAGGATACCTGCAGCTGAGAGGTTAGGTCTAGACTGATGCAGTAGTGACTGTTAGACCTTCTCCCAGTTTGTTTGGAGGTGGTGCAACTTTTCCTTGTCACCAAATCGGAAAGTCTCAGACAGAGGAATGTAACCTTGTAGTAGGTCAGTGTATTCACGCGTTTTTATGCACGTGTCTTTGTGAGTCGGTGTGTATGTCTTTAGGAGAAAATGCTAACTCCATCTCAGAAACAAACAGAGAGGTGGAGAGACAGCCTCCGCTCCCCACCCTGCGATAGTTGATTTCTGAAAAAAAGAAAAAGCGAAAGTTTTCTCTTGAAGAAATTCTACTTGTAAGTTTTCAATAACATTTAAGAAGTTTTTATTATTTATATTTTAATAAATAACCACATTGAAGAGATAAAATAGAAAACAATCTTTAAAGCATGTACTTGAATGGAATATAATATTATAGGAATAAATTATCTCCCAGGAATAGTAGACTGCTAGATCTGCTTTGCTTTCTAGTTCCCATGAATTATCGATTCTGTTCTGTCACCCCCATTACGGTGTCTTCAAAATATTGGCCATATCAGTCTGTTATATTAAATATATTTAAATTATGTATTAAAAATAATGTTAACTTAATTGTATTCACTTCATAAAATACTGATATTTGGGTATGATGACATAAATTCTCATATTATATTATTATAAAAAGGCAACTGGAACAAAAAGGAGGGGGCTCAAATTTATTATACTCTAAATTTCCAAGTACATGTAAAAATTTAATTGAAACATTGGTAAGGTTTTCAAATATATAGAGAGACTTCCTGGTGTTTTTAATTTTTTTTCTCATGTCATCATGAATCAGCTGCATTAAGAAAGATAATATTTTATACTCAGGTTTGTTTTCTTTCTTCTTTCTTTCATCAAGAGGTCATGGACCACCTGTAAGCTGATTCTTGATGGACTAAGTAAAAAGCTTGTAAATTTGAATTACTGTAACATAATAGAATCTGTAATATGGCACCTTGCATTTCCCTCTCTTTTATTCCATTCTCTGATTTGTCTTCCCTAATCCTAATGTTCACTTATTTTAAATATGTAATTTGTACAAAATTCTACAACATTTCTTTTCTTTTTTTCTAAGACACCAATAGTGACTTTTCTACTGTGCTGGGCAAACACTGAACTCCCAGATGTTGTTTATGACAGCTCAGAATGAATGCCTTGATAATGCTACAAAACAAAGTAATGGCTTGAAAAGCCTAGTGATGAAAAGGTTGGCAGGGAGGCAGTGCTAGCCACATGCAAGGATCATGCAAGAGGCTGTAGGAGGTCACAGGTTTTTAAGGAGTAAGGATCAAGCAGGGTCAGATTGGTCATAGCCAATTGCACACCACATTCTTCTCCATTCATCCCAGCTCAATCTCTAATTACGACCTACACAATCAGCGCTGAAGCATTAACAAGTGGAACTGCATTGTTCCATGGTGAGTGCTTAGTAAAAAAGATGGAATTTGATACTTAGTCACAGTTTGCAAACAATGTGGTTGAACCACCTGAGGGGTCATTTTTACATTCTAAGGCAATTTATTAGTAATGGTACCTGTCAGTCAGAAATCCCCCCAAAGCCCTTTCCTTACTAGCCGTGACTTTGATATAGAAATAGTTCAAAGTAAACGACAAATAAAACAAGACCTAGATCATTTACAAAGAAACATCATCACATTCCCTTTATCCTTTCCTGATGAACAATCTTTGTAGTGGTGCTCTAAGTGGAATAAAGATTATACTGGATGGGATGTTTTAAGAGCAAACCTTTTTATTTGTTAATGAGGGATTGTTAAAGTTCTGAAACGATTTTCATGACTTATTCCACTTTAACTCAAAAGATAAACAGAAACAAACACTAGAGTTGAGACACTTTCTTCAATGACACTTCTCCCAGCTCTAGTACTCTAAGAAGAAATGATTGAAATTTATAAACCTTGTCTCAATTTGAAAACAGAATTCTGCATACAGATGTTTCAGCCTTCTCCCCCACAACGCACACTGAGTCATACATGCATACTTGCACACATATGTAAACACATGTATATTTCTAATGCATAAAGCAAACTTCCATTTCTGATTATCAGTTTTTTTAAAGGTACAAACACACAAAAAATTCTTTTATATTATTTTTCTAGTCTTAGAAGGAAATATCTCTTTTTATAACTAGATGAAACATCTTAGTATTTAATTTTTTCATACATATTCTTGATATTATTACTTTGGTATACATTTCCTTCTTTCTCCTACTGACTTCCATTTAGGAACTGGTTCTTTATAACTGCTGCATTTATGACATCATATAATGCATTGCCATATGTTCAGAATAATATTGCTATTGCCTAACCCTTCTCTGAGAAAAGGTTTTCAACAATGAAAGCTCCATTCTCTAAGGATTTTTTGTGGGCCATTCTATAACAATGAACAAAGGGTCCAAAGGTAATACACAGCACACCGTAGAAAGCAAATACATCATTCAAAAGCACATTATGTAGAGAGGAAATATTTGAAAGTAGCCTAGATTTTATTCCACCTATTTCTTTGTTTCCTATTAGTCATTAAAAAGGAAAGAATAACATTAAATGGCATGATGGATAGGGCAGTATAAGGTAGTAAAAATAACATTTTCAAATCTTTACACATGCCAGGAAACATCATTTGTGTTTTACATGTGGTACAATGTCTCGGTTCATCTTCAAAACAAGTCTATGCATCATTGGCCTCTCTGCAGTGCTATGAAGTAGCTATTAGTATTCCAAATTTAGCAGATAGAGAAAATTGGCTCAAACTCAAACATACTGCTGCACTGTAAGCTGCTGACAGCACTATCAACTGATTGTTAATTTTATAATAATATTTGTGGTTTCTCCAGTACCATAAATGTGATGTTATTTGATTCTACCTTAAAAAGATTTGCTTTTTTAAATTTTTAAAAAGATTCCTAATCAAGTGTTCACCATTACACTTTGAAACATTTGTGCATGCACTTCTATGCACAAATCTTTTGACCCTGTCCTAAATATCCTTAATCATTCCTATTGCTCATAAGTATTCACTCTTTAGAGTGAAATCTTTGGTTTTGTAAATGCTAGTGTAATAAGTAACTCAATTAAGAGTCATTAGAACATGCTAACTAATTTGCTAATAGTTTGGAGGCAAGATCTTGACATAGCCTCTAAGTAACACATTGCAGACAGCTTAATAAACACATGCATTGAAATATAACTTCACAATGGAGAAATCCCACCCATGCCTTCTTATATTTCTTGGAAGTCAAGTTTATTACTTGTCTGAAGTGAATTGGATAAACTTGTCTTTTTGTCATAAGAGCTTTGAGGAATTTTTATGAATGTGAGAAAAGTTTAATATGCAAAAATAGTTTGTTAAAAATAGTGAAGAGAAAAATAACATTTTATATTATTAAAAAATTATTGTTATATTCCTGGAAAAGTTTATATTTACATAGAATTTCAATTGTAATGGCCAATAATTATAGATATTTTACTTCCTAAAATCAAAATTCATTCTACTCTAGGTGCTCAGAGCAAACTGTAATTTTTAATATATTTTAAATACATTGTAACAGTGACCTTAGATATTTGAAAAGATTATTTTTCTATTATCATTTGTGTCCCACTTCCCAATAGAGAATTTCCAATGTGAACTTCATTAGTCTAAAATTTATAGCCATATTTTTAAGATTGCTGATGATATTCTCTATTAGATACTTTCCACCCAAGCCGCATATAATTTAGCTCTTTGAAACTTAATACAAATTAGATAGTGGAGCTATAAATAATTCTCTGAATTTAAAATAAAATTACTATCAAAAATAAGTATCATATCTAGGATTACATTTTTTACCTAATAAAATATAAATTACTTAATAAGGGGGAGAATAGAACAGAATAAGATTTCTCACTTTTATTTCAATCAAAATACTCCTGAATAAGAAGCTTCTTCTAATTATTTCCAAAGTTTAGGAGGCTCAAAACAAGACAGGACCTATGATGAAGTCCAAGGGTGAAGTAGAAGTGTTTCTTATTGTCAGATTCATGTTCTAACAAAAAGGAAAGGGGAAATCCAAGAAGAGAGAAACAATCGTTTTAATCAATTAGAAGATAATGCAGGCAAGGGCTTGACAATATTTATTCTATTTTCTGTTACTGCTTGAGAATCTATACTTTATTAATGCTGCATCAGATAAGATTATATTAATTTACATTTTATTTAATCAGTGTTGCCTGGCACTATAAGGCACTTCTGTATGCTTCCACCAAATGCCTTATCAATAACAATTCTTGAAAATTAAACTAATAGGATGTCATAAAGTCTTATTACAACAGTTTTGTTAATTTCTAAACACTGCATGAGGGATCACTAAATTGTTTCACATTTTAAGCTATTTTATATATAAAAGTTGATAATTATCTTATGTGATAACAGAAAAAAAAGTATAAATTGTATAGTAACAATGTATTAGTATTATGTACCATGACTAATGTGTGACTTTTGCATAAATAAAAGATAGAATTTATTTTCCATATACTGAAACAGAGAGAAAAAACTAAATTTTTCCCTAATGTATTTGATTACAAGTTATCCCTCATTCTATTTCTTGCTCCTCAAAATGGAAATCGAGAACGTAAGGCTTTTAATTTGGAGTAGAAGAGCCCATAGGGCACCATCTCTCGTCCAAAAATACATTATCACTTAAGACACAAAACAAAGGCATGCTAGAGGAAGCATAGACAGTTAAAGCATTTATTATCTTCTTAGTTTGATTTACCATTACAAACGATGGAAGGAGACCAAGTGAAATAGGGATGAATGTGGACTCTTTCCTTCTGATCACATCTTTGACAGGAATACCAATACATGTGAACCAGCCTAAAAATCTCACATGATCCTCATGCTTTGAAAAAGCTATCTTCAAGCTGTGGAAACATACTCGTGGGTGTGTTACTTTATCCACCTAAATGGAATGTAAATTTAATTAGGGAGGCAAAATCTTTGACAATTCTTGCTTAAAACATAGCACATCCTTCCTTATATTACCTCCCTCTTTAAAAGTAAATTTATTCTTTTAGAGTGTTCTAATTATGACACAATATATTCAAAAGAAAATATGCATATTTCAATTTTAGTTATTAGGAGAAGGATAAAAAATGAAATGTGCTTAATTTGGGGCAAGCAAAATAATTAAGAGATTCTGACATATGGACTACCCAAACAATAAAGCGTAGAGACATTTTGCAGAACAACTATTAAATTCCTGCAATTCTAAAAGGACAGAAAATTTTTGAAGATAAACATGATGGTTAAAGAATAAAGACAGGTAAAATTTCACATAGAAGAATTAATTTCTCCTAATAATATGGCTGCCCTAAAATTTTACACAAAGGGACTTCTTAATTAGAAATATTTTTGGTTTAAAATATTTTTATTTCATATTTGCATGTGAAGAAAAGCTAAGTTCATTTAAACACGCCTTCACTGTTCATGAATATTTGAAGGGCAATTTAGTTTCCATGATTATATTTCACTGACATTGACTTCAACAAGAGTTTATCAGTGCCATTTGACATTTGAGGGGGTCTCATGAGTCTATTAGCCTTTTAAAGCTGTTCTTTAAAATAGGAAGTTAAGCTTTGCCAAGCTTAGGATATTATTGGCTTTCCAAATACTTATTCTGATGTTTAGATCCAGAATTTGATAAATTTGATTTGTATTCAATGAGAAAAGTATTTCATTATCATTACCTTAGGTTAACGTGAGAAAAAAATGGAATATGTTGCAAAGAATTTATAAAAGGTTAAAAATCAAAGTATTATTAGCAAGTCTAACTACAATTGATGACAAATGTGTTTTTAATTATAATTTGAGAATTTAAGCATTATTGAATA
This sequence comes from Arctocebus calabarensis, assembly GCA_963573935.1. Lineage (NCBI taxonomy): Eukaryota > Metazoa > Chordata > Mammalia > Primates > Lorisidae > Arctocebus > Arctocebus calabarensis. The sequence goes on from CAUYON010124861.1 coordinate 98,211, forward strand.
ACAAAAGAGGCCAGCTTCAATAATAACCCAAGTGAATGTGGCAAGATTCAATAATTAAGTAACATTTATTGATACATTATAAAGATACAAAAAACTTGAGAATAACCTGCCTTCACCAGGCTTATGGTGGAGCAGTAGAAGAATTATATGTAAGCAAATAATTTTAATAGATTTTAATAAATGAATTGATAAAACACATTTTGAGAGCATAGGAGACAAGATAATTCTCTCCGGATAGTTCAGGGTAGATTATGTAAGATAAAGTGCAGTTATATTTGAGTACTCATCAACAAATAGAAGGTTTTTAGACAGAAGAAAACTGCATTATTGACACACAAAAAGATATCATCAATAAATCACATTAGTGGCAAATGAAGAAGAGTGATTTCCTTTCATTGTAGTAATAATAGATTAGAAACATCAGCTCCATATATTGTGGGAGATTATAGTGGGAAGAAAACAGGATTAAGATCCCTGGATGCCATTTAAAGAACACTGGATAACTCCTAATAAAGATGAAAATAATTGGCTGTTTTATTGTACAAGTGACATGACAAGATCTATATATTTCCCTATTTGTATGTGGAAAACCTGAATAAATACACATTAGACCAAACTCACATCTCCAGTAGTGCCAATAATATGCTACAAACGTTTTTATTGTTTTCTGGCTTTGTTAATCTAATGTTTTCTTTATTTTCTGAGTTATTTCAATATGCATAGCATTATACTATAGCTAGTGCTTTAATTTATTCTTTGTAAAGTGTTAAAACTTTACAGGATTTTGCTGCGATTGCCTATGGACTCTAAGTACTCACCAGCTCGTGAATGGAATAATATTAATGAAATGTGATATAAACTGTGGAATACCATTCAGCCATAAAAAGACGGAGACTTTACATATTTTGTATTTAGTTGGATGGATTTGAAGAATATTCTCCTTAGTAAAGTATCACAAGAATGGAAAAACAAGCATTGATGTACTCCACACTAATTTTAAACTAATAGAGGAACAGCTATAGGCCCACATGAGAGGGCCATAATTAAATTCAAGAGAGAGGGGAGGGGAAAGAGGGGGGGACTCAGTAAGCGCCCACGTAACAGGCATAGTGCAGGTGTGTATGGCACAGCTCCTAGGGATGGACTCAAACACAACTCAGACTTTTCCTAACAAACACCAACACTGTAACCTAATTAATTATATGTACCTGTACATCAATCAGAAAAAGGAAAACAAAACTTTACAAGATTGATGTCTAAAGATACTTTGAGCTTCTGAAATGTAAGTTCAAATTTCTTTATGTTGTAATTTTATTATATTTATGTTTGCTTTTGATACAGGGTTTCCCTGCTCAGACCTGGACAGGAATCCCCCTTTTCTAAGCCTGGGTGAGCTCAGTCTCATAGCAGACTCCATGTCTAGGCACAAACAGGATCCTAAAAACCAGCCTAACCAGCCTCTCACCGAGGATGTACCCTAAGCAAGAGGCTGGCCCTCCTGAAGCAAACAACACACCAAACTGGACCGCATTCCTGTACAAGGGCAGTTTTAGAAGTAACTCTGCTTCCAAGCCCCTGGTACCAAATGACATTTGAACTCTCGAAAATCTCCCTCCCCTCAAGATAAGGAAAGCAATATGTAACCCCCTAGACAGAAGGCCCAATAGGCTACTCACTCCAGTCACCTCCTTTTTTGCTTATTATGAATAAAATGTGTCCTCATGTGGTTCCTGGGCTCATTCTTCCAATCTTTAAGACAGAGGATCTGGCAGAGATAGATTCCAGCTACTTACCTAGGGGGCTTTCATCCAGGATTCAAGATCTCTCCTGTGGTAAGCAAGCAGACCCTTGCTTGATTCTATCCTTTTTTTTCCATAGAGTTGACGATAAAATTATCAGGCACCTGTCAGTCAATCAGGGCAGGTAGCATGGCTGCCAACCTATAATTTACAGCTAACAGTCTTTGGGCGAATAGGCCTCTGAATACCCTTTCACCCCAGCAAGGGGCGTGGCCCTAGCCAAGTGTTACAGCCCACTGTGAAAGGGTGTGGAGCAAAGGAGTGTGAAGGAACGTTCAGAGGTACCAGAACCCATTCCGTTTCCACTGCCTTTCTGTGATCGACAGCCGCAGGGTGGACAGAGGCAGTAGGCAGCGGTCCCAGGGTCTCCAGCCAGGGTTGTGACACTATGGCATTGTCTCCAGCCATGTGATCCTGATGACACTATGGTCTCCAGCAATGTTTGTGACACTGATGAACCTGCTGGCAAAATCCCTGAGTGCCACTCTCCCCAGGCTCCTTTATCAGCGACCCATGGCTCCTGGGTCCCAAACCTCTTGCTGTTTACTTCTGCAAGGTCTTTCCTCCACTCTGGGAAAGGGACCTGGTTTGCTCTGGAGGTTGTTTTCCTTGTGGTCTACACGTGTGCTTTGTTTGGTAATGACAGCAAGTTGCTAAGAGTAGACTTTGTTAAGTTTCTGCTGGCTTTTTCTGGTATTTCTAAGTGGATTAAAGCAACTCTGTAGCCTTTACCTCCCAAAATTAATCTCAATTGGTTTTCCTGCCAATTCGCAGAGGGGAAACTGAGCTGCCTTGCTGGTAGATGAAAGAGACTGAGTTTTTAAGCTCAGAAGAAAAGGGGCACATCACTCCTCCTTGAAAGGCATCCCTGGATGAGCAGGAGCCTGTGTGGGACTTGGCTGTGGAGATTCCCCGAGGCATGAGTGGCCCTAGAGGGAAACCCACATAAATTAATGAAAAGATGGTCCATCCATGAAACCATGTAAGAGCTGATCACTTGGGGTTTTGAGACCTCCCAGAGGTTTTAGACCCCAGGGAGAGAAACTAGGACACATAAGAAGGTGTGACCAGCTTGATGGTGAATTTCTGAGAAGCCTCACCTACAAAAACAGCACTTTGGTTCCAGACACACTAAACTCTAGACACAGTTCAGTTCCTTCTTCAAAGAAAGGGATATTGGGAGGGAGAACCCTTTAAATCGTAAGGAAAGGCAAAGAGAATGATCCTGGGTACCCAGTTTGGTTTATTTGCCTATTGACGTAAATTGCAAGGTTCAAAGACATGCCAAGTTTTCAAAGGCTTCTGTTGGTTGGGGCTAATCCTGATGCAAACATTTCTAATGAAGAAAATGCTCAACCCACCACTATGGTGTTAAAATGCCTCTAAATTTTCAACTCTCTGTTATAGTTTTAAAATGTCCTTAAAACCTGTATTTTTCAATGCAGATTTTACTGAGTTTGGCTATTATTGCTTTGCTGATTTTCTGAGGAAAAAAGAAGATGGACGCTTGGTCCTTCCTGCCAGACTTAGGGGCTTCCCTCCCCCCATGCCTGGCAAAAGGCCTGTTCATAATGGGGCTAATGGGAGGGACATTCCAGGAGGCTCCCCACTGGAATTCCTCCTCAACAGTGAAATGGCTAAGTTCAAAGGTTTAAAAAGAAAAAGCTTATTTCCATTTGTGTCTTATAACTGGGAATTTGGGGAAAAGACTGAAAAATATGGAGAAGTGTCTTGCAAAAGGATGAGTGTGTGTAAGAAAGAAAGAGACGAGAACACAGAAGGCACAGAGAAAGAGTAATGCTGGAGAGAACGGAGTTGAAGATTTGTGTCCTGAAAATCTGATGATCTAAAAGAAAGATTTTGAGATAAAAACAGAACGTCAAACCACAATTTTGAAATCATCTGTGTGAAGGTATAAAGTTTGTAAAAAGGAACTGTGAAATAGTATATGAGTGAGAAAGAGGGAAAGTTCGCTAAACCTTCACACTCCATCTTCTGGTTACTTTAAATCAATAGTACAAGCTCAGAGGTTACTAGAATAACCAGTTCTGGCAGCAACACAATGGGATTTGGGGAAATAAATGAAAATCTTATTTTCTGTAACCTAAACAGAGACTCAGTTCCAATGAGGCTTGATAGTGGGTCGTGTTGGTAGAATAGCATTATGTTTACCCAAAGCTGCTCTTTCTGCCTGTGGTTGGTGGAACAGAGGAACCTAGTGGGTGGAACCTGCTATGGCTGTGCCAGTAAACACGACTAAGTTCAGGGAAGTGACTCAGTGTGGGGTGGTCACACACCTCAGTAGACTTCTCTAACTCACAGAGGACATCTTTATGGATGGAGCGAGTGGCCTCCTGCAGCCCATGGAGGGGACGCCCCACGGACAGACTACGTATGTCCCACGGCTGGAGCAAGGGGCGGAAGGAAGGTGACCAGACCTGAGTCATCTGTGTCTTCTCTAGTAGATGAAAAATTCTTCAACTCTTGGAAACCACACACCATTAACAAGCCAAGCATTTCACAAGTATGGGAACTTCTAAAGAAAGAATGCCTAATTTTTCTGTATACTAAAGATCAGACCTAATGCAATTCCCCAAGGCTAGCCATAACTGCCAGAAAGCACCTTGAACTATCTCACAGGCTTATTTTGCTGAACGGAGAGAAAATAGCCCTTCTAGCCATGGTGGACTCTCAGGCTTGTCATAAATTCCCAAGGGAGAAACCGCTACCTTAACTTGACTCACCAAGGACACTTCCCCCACCTTCTTTGCCATTTCTAGGGGAGCCAGAGAATAAGCCTAAGACTTCCCCTGACCCTGTACAGATGGTGATTTGAAAGCTGCTGGAGAGTGTACCCCATTCTCTGTAGCCAAGGTAAAACAGGGTAAGAATGGTTTAGGAAACTTTTCAGATAATTCTGATAAGTGTGTAAATGTCTTCCACAAGTAAAGACAGTGTTTTGACCTCCATGGAGAAAAGTAAGGTTGTTGAATCCATAAGAAAGACTAGAAAGTGAGTGACCTGTGGTTCATAATAATATGCCTCCTGAAAAGGACTAGGTACCCGGCCGAAAGTCAGGCTCCTTTGAGGACCCTAAGTGAGACACTGAGAATTGTTCTCAGCTGCCTTCTATCACTCAGGGAAGGGACAAAAATCCCTTAGGGCTTTTCTTAAATGACCTAGAAGAGCACTGATGTTTTACTCAGTTTATACCTGAATTTTCAGAGGGCCAAAATCATTTTAAAGTATAAATCATTACTCAAAGAAACCTGGAAATTAGGAGTAATTTACAAAAATTGGCTCTAGGTCCTGACCATAATTCAGAAAACCTAAAAATGGCTAAGTCACTTATTTACATTTTTAATACATAGTCTCACTCTGTCACCCTGGTTAAAGTGCTATGGCATCATCATAGCTCACAGCAAACTCAAACTCTTGGGCTTTAGGTATCCTCTTCCATCAGCTTCTTAAGTACCTGGGACTATAGGCATTTGTCACTGTGCCTGGCTAGACTTTTTTCCATTTTTAAAATAGAGACACAGTCTTCCTCATGAGCAGGCTGGTCTCGAATGCCTCAGCTCAAGCAGTCCACCTGCCTTGGCCTCCAGTGTGCTAGGATTATGGCTATTAGCCATCTCGCCCTACAGTCTCTTATAATGAAACCAGTCAAAAGGAGAAAAAGAAAGAAAGTGGCTCTAAGGTACAGCCTGGCAGGCAAGCCACCTTACCCTTGTCTGGTATGTGGGGGAACATACTGAAGATGAGACTGTCCTCAGAGGCAAAGACCTCGGGGAACAGGAACTCCTTTGGCCCCTGAGCTTGATTAAAGACATCCAGGACAGCCTCTCATGGCTCCTGAGAGCCCCAGAGGCACCTGGTTAAAGCAGCTTTCTCCTCCCTGCACTTTTCACAAGTCCTGGTTTCTTGACAACCAAATCCACACCTATCAGAGGGGTGTGTGGAAGGCCTGTTACCACATTTTCTCTGAACTCTTACAGTTGTAGAAATTAACTATTTTCTCACGTCTTTCTAGTCATGCTTAAATCTTAATCCCTCTCTTAAGAATATATTAGGCTCGGCACCTGTGGCTCAACGGGCTAAGGCGCCAGCCACGTACACCTGAGCTGGCAGGTTTGAATCCAGCCCCCGGGCCCGCCAAACAACAATGATGGCTGCAACCAAAAAAATGGCCGGGCGTTGTGGCAGGCGCCTGTAGTCCCAGCTACTTGGGAGGCGGAGGCAAGAGACTTGCTTGAGCCCAGGATTTGGAGGTTGCTGTGAGCTGTGATGCCACGGCACTCTACCCAAGGCAACAGCTTTAGGATCTGTCTCAAAAAAAAAAAAAAAAGAGAGATATATTGATTAAAGCAGGAAGAGCAATTTATGTGACTGTGGGACAAGATCCTATCTTACGCCTCCTATTAAAGACAGATGTTAACCCTAAAAGTATAGGCTATTGAAGAACAGAAGAAC